>CAHIKZ030005404.1:2345000-2356480 GCA_903632075.3 Acanthosepion pharaonis | reverse complement strand
ATCTGCCTATGTAATCGAAGATTGTATTTATAAAAAGTATACCAACTATTAATATAAAATATTAAAAATAAAATGTTTAAATCTCATTAATTGCACTACACACACATACATATAGAGTATATATATATATATATATATATATATATATATATATATATATATATATCAATTTTGTATCTGTGTTTAATGACCTTTTATTGAGCTCAGGATAATTTTTTCTTAAAACCCTAAAATCTTTCAGCAAACTTCTATTGTTCCCCCCCCCCAGCCTCCCCTGTCCATTGCTCTTCTCCCAACACAAATAGAATCATGAATGAGGGACAAGGCGGTGGTGGAGAGGTATAATATGAGACTCTGTTGTCATATTTGTAGCCTACCAATCCTTATAGCAAGATGGCTGCCTTACACAAACCTACTCAGCCCTTTATGCCATAATACATGCCTGTTCCCATTCATCTCTGTTCCAACACACCCACCAGCACCCCTATCTTTCAGTAATCCACTTTGAAAGCCTCTTGTGATCACTATCTTCTTTTGCTTCCATCTTGATCAGTTCCTCTTCTGGTTTAAGCAATCACGTCAAAGGCATCTATTTGTTAAGATAAGTTTCAAGTATATTCGATTATTTCCAAAATAATCAGTAACACGGAAAATTCAACCAAGTGATGCAAGGCTCTTCAGTATAGTCTTATTTTTCTTGAGATGTTGCTAGATAGCTTTTAGGGGCATGTTACAACCTGACAAGGCCTGCCAAAGAATGATTACTAGCCTCTCTTGGTAGTCCAAAAACGTCTCCGCATCCTTGTGGGTAATGAATTATTTTCCCCCTTATGACCCCTCTCCTACATTCCGTAGTTCCACCCCCCTTGATCAGCTTACAGCCACATCATTTTGAAACACTGGTACCCTGTATGATCACTGAAGTTAAGCAATGTCAAACCTGGTCAGTACATTGATGGGTAACCACTTCAGAATACCAGGGTCTGTAATCAGGGTTCATATTCTCATCGGGTTCGTTATATTCACTTAAGCAAAAATAGGCATATAGAAAAGATATCAATATACCTCTTCTCCCCTCAGCTATGGGTTAATTAGTAAAACTTGTATCATCACTATACTGTTATCTACAAAAAAAAAAACTTCTTAAATCTAAAAATATTTTCTGGCTTTAAATAACCTGCAAAGAGTTGAGACATTGTAGAAAATAAATCAATTAATCACCATTGACTATTACAAGTGGGACTCACCATGTACTCATATGTGAAACATCCCCATTTCCTTTTGATTTTTATTTATGTTTGTAGGGAAGAAAAAAAAGCCAAAATACCAAAATACATTTAACAGTGTGTCGAAAAAAAAGTGCTCCATACCAGAGCATATATATTGTTAACAGATAAAAAGCAAGTGATTTCTGGAGGTGCACACTTGAAATGATAAAAAAGGGATCTTAATCTCAATTCCACAATGACAGAACAAATATGAGAATCTAGCATACCCGCAGTCAGACCTACAACACAAGATTCTGAAAAAATATATATATATATATATATATATATATATATATTGATTCGCTACTCTCATTTCTTGAGCACACCCACCTACTTGGAGTTTGTGCTCATTCAATAGCCACAGATGTCACTGATGGTTTATATTACAATTAAGCTAAACAGACTTTTGTGATGTCAACAAATACAAATTGTCATTTTCATAATGCTCATTGTAGTAGAGACTTTGTAATCACAGATACAACTATAGTACGCCGTTGAACAATACTGGTGTCAGATGCCTTCAGTAATACTTGCACTAATAGTACTTGCTCAATAATACTTGTTTGACAAGTAACCTGTATAGTGATCTGAATAGAAAATACTATAGTGAATAGAGTAGAGAATAGCAGTTCATACAGTATGGAGGATAGACTAGAAATAGTGATCCAAATAGTAATAGAGGATAGAATAGAAATGCGATCACTTAGATGTCACACTACTTTCTACTTATGTATTTTCTCTATAGTCATGTGTTCTACTTAATTCAATAATGTGATCACCTGTGTTTACTCTCTGGCAATCTATGTTCAAACTCAAGTGTTGGCAGCAACACTTTTTTTTATATAACACAGACCTAAGTTGCAATTAATGGAGAGAGAGCGCATAATCTGCAGTTTGGACAATGCTAGTAAAATTCAAAAGATTAGTTACAATGATTTTTGACTTTGTGTTAACACACACATTGATGGTTTTCAAAAATTCCATCTACCAAATTTCTTTTACAAGACTTAATTCAACCAATGGTATGATTATTCAGGCACTTTCCAAATGTATCACATGCTGGGATCACCTCCCCAGATCAATATCATCACCTTTCTCAATATCAGAAAGGGACAGTTGAAATTTCTAAAACATAATTCTGGAATAGTAATTGGAGCTAAAATGCAGTCCATATCTCAAGTGGAAGTTTGCACCATCTCCAAAGAGGCTGGAAAAAAAAGGTACTGTTCCAGAAAGTACCTGACGCCTCTTTCCATCTTTTCAAGTGTTAGATCAGCTCAGATCAAAAATGGAATATTCCTGCCATTGTCGTGCCTTTCAAGGAGCGTACAACCACATATAAGTACTGGAGGAAATTCAGGGTCTGCTCAGTGGTGTATCCACTGCATAGATATTTCCTAATGATCTATGTACTTGGGTAGATTGTTAATATAAAGCAGAAAAAGTGTAGGGTTGAGAAGAGAGTCCATGGGTAATGCTTGTGTTGATTTTATGGGCTTCAGAAGATTGACTATCAACAACCATTTTCGTTGGATCTTCCTGTTAGGAAAGACTTGATAATTGAAAAAAAATATTTCAGTGATTACATCGCAGGAGTTTAGTACCCCCAGCTATGTCATTTGTCAAAGGCCTTTGATACATTGATACAATCATTGTCTAGTGCCTCTTTTATTTCTTGTTTCTATCTTTTCATTTTCTCTCTTTTGAGGTCTGCACTGATTTTTACTCCAAATTTGCCAGGCAAGGAGACTCAATGCTATTAACTTTGTTTCTAGGGCACATAATGAGGCAAGAGGTCTTGGAAAATCTGATACTCACAAGATAAACTGAAGGAAGGCAAGAGGAACAGAGGTAAACAATACATAACATATTTAGTGATCTATATCTTGTATAGCACAAGTGAATTACAAGTTTCTCTTGGATTTTATTGAAATTTGAATCTCTTCAGTCCACCAAAGGAAAGGCTACACATAGCATGATGCCTCATTGGCTAATAACATTGTGGTCAGTCTATCACAAAACAATTATCAAACAATTAGATAATTAAAAGCAACATATGATTGTAATCAACCCATAATTATCAACCCTTAATTGCAGAAATCATATTGCAGAACAAAATGAATTATCAAAAAGCAAAATTGGACCTAATTAAAAAAACTGAACCTAATTAAAAATATGCTACAATACTTATTCTCATTATTACCTGGTCAATTGAGCTTTCAACTCTAGCAGTCTAACCCCAAAGTTACAAAAAGCTGGACCCCAGCAAAAAGAAAAGACAACATTGACTGATTAATTAACTTATTAATGCCCTCTTCAGTGATTGAATATTTGGAGTGAGTGGCTGATTAAAATAGATAGTACTGCAATTAAATATGTATGGCAATTATGGAGCTGTACCATTAACCAATTATGGTTGACCATGGAGTTTGACCTTTGAGTAATCATGGTTGACATGTGGTTAAGACAGCAACATCCAGTTGAGTTTGAATTCCAGTCAGTTTTGTTATATTAACTTATGTGCACATACCTTTGGGAAAGGTATGAATCAGTCTTCCCTCATCTATGGGTTAAATAGTAGGACTTGTATCAAGAAAAATCATTGTTATTCTTAGAAAAAAATGTTGATGTAATATTCACTTTCAAAAAAAAGAAAGAATTATTCTTTCAATCCAAAGTATATTTTGGTTTAAATAGGGTTGATAAGCCATAAAAAACAAATCAATCAAAATTGGACTTCATAGAGAAATTTTGTTATTATTATGGGTGTGGTATAAATGAGGAATGTAAAATGTATAGTTTTAGTGGAAGGAAAATTTATTGAATGATTGCGTCTGTGATTGTAACTAGATAACGTACAGATTAGAATTGAGAAGACAAACCCCCACAACCATTCCCCAATTTAGGCTTTTTACCACATTTGTTGATTTCAACAATAAATAGCTTATGCTGTTCTTTTTACCTGGCCTTCAGACTGGGATCAATGTGAGGTAGCTGTTCTTCACTTCTCTGTTTCCATCTTTGGGTTGATCACAGAAAGAGCGTTGAGGGATGCTGGTCCTGGAGGTTCCACATATGCAGTCATATTTTTTGGCTGATAGCAATCCTATCTTAAAAAATGACCTTTTGTTACATCTTGCCACTGTTGGGAGGGGGGTAAATATGCCTGTCCTTTGGGTTTGGATCAAGATGCATTATCTGCTTTTTTTCTTCTCCTTTTTGTGCCTCTGTTTTTGGGCTGTTCAGAAATTTGTAATAAGGGCACACTAGTATGTGATATTTGTCCTTGGCCCATATATATGCATACAGTCAACACATGTTAAACTGTCACATCCTACCACTATGGGGGTGGGCAGATAGCTTATGAAGTTCCTGATGTCATGAATATCAGAATGCTGTATATTTCAAGATTTTGGTGCAAAATATCAATGTCAGGACTTGGAGATGTCAGCGTCTGATTTGAAAATAGAGCAACGGATGATTTTTTGAATTTCTCTAAAATAACAAATGCCACCCACATGGCAAAAGTAGCTGAGACAATTTAAGAAAATACGTATAAATACCAGTAATCCGTTTATTTTAAACAAATTAATTTTGTTCTTCACAGGTTTATAGAAAATTAAGAACAAATCCATATCATAAAACCCACAATATTCCCTGTCATATAATCTACACGTTTCCACATAAAATGTCGTCCTAATCTCTTTGAGATCTTTTAAGAGGTGGAAGGAAATGAAACAATATCTGACCCTGCCTCCTAAAACTGGTTTAAATATTTTAAGAAAGCTAATTCATCCTTGGAATAAACCCCAGAAGTGGACAAGAGTCAGTGCTCATTATATCTGATAAAAATATAATTTTTGAGATATGCTATAATTTATAGGCAAAATTGCTCAATATCAGGGATAGGGAGGGGGTGTAAATATAAGTGTCCACCCCCCAAGGAAAAATAAATAAAATAATAATTAAATAAATAAACAAATTAACAATCAAACAACGTGTTAAAGTTTCAAGAGTGCAATTGAAAAAATTGTTTGTAAATTCAAACAAACTGGGTTGGTGGCAGATGTGAAAACACCATTGCGTGCTTGTTTACGCCATTCAGCTGAAAATATTGCTACAGTGCACGAGAATGTTGCTGAAAATCCAGACGCCTCTATTCGTAATCACACACAGGAAATGAACCTCTCCATAACAATGTAATATAATTTTCAATTGCACTCTCGGTTGGTCGATTATGAAAGAAATCGCGAAGTGCACAAAATGCATTTCTGTTTGAACATCCATTTTCGTAATAGGCTTCGATAACTTTAACACATTTTTTGATTGTTAGTCTTTCCACGGTTGAAATTGCCAAAGACTTAAGTTGTTAAATCTGAAAAAAAAAAAGAAAAAATCATTAGATGCTTAAACTTAATTCACATTTAAAATCAGTGCAAGTTATTAAAACACCCTTTATATATATATATATATATATATATATATATATATATACACACACACACACACACACACACATTATGACAACAGTTTGTTTCATGCTTAAACACAATATTCAAGCCTGAAGACTGCATTTAAGCATGACGTAGACTGTCACTGTTGGGTGTTGACCTCAATGTCCACTTTTATATTTATCTACACTCTCGCCTTGATATTGAGGACTTTAACCAATAAATATAACATACCTGGAAAGTGTATTTTTTATCTTATATAATGTCACGTAAATTTTTTTTTAATTGGATTTTTTTCTAATATGATATTATTTCTTATTAATGACTAGCAGCAGAGCCCGGCGTTGCCCGGGGATGTAACAGTAAGAGATAGATCAAGTATCGACCAATTTATTGTTTAAGGTTGACGGACACGCATGTCTTAATTAGTTTTTTTTTGTTTTGATTTTTTTTTTTTTTTTTCGAATTGGTCAAACTCAAACTCAAGCAAAAACATTTTCAATCGTTATGAGTCTACCGATTGAATAGAATTTTATTATAAACAATTGTCTTGTAAATGGAATTTTTAAAGCATTCTGAGTGTAAAAATAAAGAAAAAAGTGTGCAAGACAATAAGAAACACTACCTGCCAAAAAAAAGTGAAGTTTTGTTGAAATCAGTTGAAAAATGTAGGAAATCCAATCCCATATATAAATGAACACATGCGCACACACACACACACACAACTTGGGTTTTATAATAAGTATAACTTGATAACAATAAGTATAACTCGATATGAGTTGTCCCCCTTTCATTAATGCCTCTTAATCATGTTTTCAAATTGATTTCATGCAAAAACAATTGTTTTTCCAATTTTTGGTGCTGTCAGAACCACCGCAAGGTAATTTTACGTAGTCCTGTGAAGTTTTGTTGAAATCAAGAAAATGTAGGAAATCTGATCCAATATATAAACGTACAGACACACACACACACACACATACACACACACACACAATCTGTGTTTTATCATAAGTAAGATACTCGTGTTTGAATTGACATCACTTTTTTTTAAAAGATATGCCTTCCAACAGATATCAAAAATGTACTCCCTTTTTCCATCTGAAAACCCATATAGGAGTATATCTTTCAGAGTGCAGGAAAGGGCATATCTTTCAGAGCTTGGGCTTGGGGCAGTGTCTTTTCTCAGTTATGG
This sequence comes from Acanthosepion pharaonis, assembly GCA_903632075.3. Lineage (NCBI taxonomy): Eukaryota > Metazoa > Mollusca > Cephalopoda > Sepiida > Sepiidae > Acanthosepion > Acanthosepion pharaonis. The sequence continues at coordinate 2,349,569 of CAHIKZ030005404.1, read as the reverse complement.
AGAGCAGTAATGACTTTTTTCTTCTTTTTTCATTTATTTTAACCTCTAATTAGTTTTGCCTGAATTTGACACTGAATCTTATACACTCTTTGGATTATATTGTCTTCAAAATGTTGTGTCACTAACTCCTAAAAGCAATCAGGGAAAGAAAAAGTCACATTTGAATGAAATATATAACCAAAGTCTTAACCTTAGAAATGAGAAGCTACAGAACCATCCTCAGTATCTCTTGCACAGACAATGTCACAAATGTTGTAGAGCATGACATCATCAGACAAGAAATGAGCTCATTGGAAAAGCTCATAACCACTAAGAAAAGAAAGTGGAATGGGCATCAATATTCTTTCCATTATCATCCTACAAGGTACCATTGCGGACAAAAGAAGAGGCAGACACAAAAAAAAGAACTAATAAAATCCCCAAGTGGACTGGAAGATCATTCAGGTAGCTTCAGACATTGGCACACAGCCGAGACATATGGAAGGAACTAGTCAGATCTGCAGTGGCCATATGACCACTTCCGGTCTTGAAACTGTTGATAATGATGACATCACACCTGCAAAAGCTAAAAGAGACCTGGTTAAAAGAAAAACAACGAGGACTCTTTGAATGACTCGTTTCAAAATTTCAGGCATTTCAGGTCTGACTTTGGTCATTTTACAGAAGAGATAATAATCAAGGCATTCCCTGATATCTGCAGCAGCACCTGTGATAAAATTTTAAAGAAATCTCAAGATGCTATTGCTATTGGTAATTTTTGCACTTTACAAACAAGTAACCCTTTTTTATTTTAATAATAAAATTCATCCAATACAAGGCGTAAGAGCCAATCAAGGTAGAGTGTTATTGTTTTACTGTTAAAATGGTTATTATTAATAAGGTGTTTGATATGAATTTGTTGCATTCATTCATGCAAAAATACCCTTGGGAAAAGCATGAACCCATTTCTTCTCCTCCACCCCAGCTATGGGTTGAATAACAGGGCAGACTGAGTTCTATAGCCTTGGTTGGCAACCAGTCTACCACAGAAAGAAATGGCAACCTACTGCGGGAAAATCTTCTGCTTAATCAGTCATGGATTGAAAGAGACATGATTGCCCAAGTGTTTGTCACATATGGCACTTAACTAACAGATATAAATGAAAGAGGTGGTACAAAGTTAAGATTATGACGACAAGGAATATAGATAACAGTTGACCATTGATTTAAAAAGGTTAAAGGTTATAATCTTCAAGGAAGCATCTACATGTTTGTATGTTAAAGTAGTGGTTCTTGGTGGGGAAAAGCTGCTTGAGAGGAAAACTTTCTTCTTACATTTAGAACACAGAGGAAATAAGGCCGTTTCAACTCTGTGGCAATAGTATGTTGTGTCCTTCCAAGTTGTAAAGGTTTTGAACTGGTAAAATTAAAAATGGAGTTCATAAGAATATTTGTCATGGAAATAGTAACAGGCTTGAAACCTTGTGGGAAAAGAGGATGTTGAGCTAATCTGGCAAAATGATTGATATGACACAAGGTTGAGGTTTAAAATGGGTTTAATGGCCATAATGCTCAAAAGTTGCCCAGGATGCCTCAGCACTTACCTTTTTGGGGATGCCTCAGGTGCCGGTGGGGAAATAAAGCCAGTCCCCTCCTGAATGATAGATACTGCCTGTGGGGAAGTCCTCCTGGGGTTTGAACTTAATAGTAGAATATAAAAAAAAAAAGGCCAAAGGTAAATGGATTGATAGATCCACAGTGGAAAAGCCATTAAGTTTATATCAAACTCAGTGGGTAGAAACCATTTCAACGACAGGTGGAACATCAATACTTGTGCTCAGTATTAAATATACTTTTGTGCTATTTAACAACTTAACAGGGGCTGCAGAGTGGACAATAAGTCTTCCCCTACAAGACACGTAAAAATGTTTTAACTCTATCAAGGCTGAAAAGTGTGTGTGTGTGTGTGTACATTTTTTCTTTTTATGGATAGTTTTTGTTTTTATATGCATTCCCTGAAAGGTATTTGCTATCTTTTTTATACATTTTCTTAATGTGCATTTTCTTGTAGGTAATTTTTCTTTGTTTTTTTTGTATGTGAGTTTCCAGGGAAATTTTTCTTTGTGTTTGTGTGTGTCATAGACATTTTGTTTGTTTTTTTACAAATATTTTTTTTACTGAGTGTTTTCTTGAAGGTATTTTTTCATTGCGTGCTTTTGTAGTTATATTTTGTGTGTTTATCCAGTTATTTATTTTTTTACTTTTTTCTGCATATATTTTTATTTTACAGACATTTTATTTGTTTGTTTGTGTGTTTTTTATAGGCATTTTTTTTCTTTTTACAGATATATTTTTAGCACATTTTTTCTTTAAGGTATTTTTTGTTTTCTTTTATAAGCATTTTTGTGTGTGAGTGTTTTCCATGATATTTTTTTCCTTTTTTTTTTATAGTCATTTCTTATGCTTCCATGTAGGTATTTTTCTTTGTGTGCTTTCATAGTTATATTTTGTGCTTGTTTACTAAGGTATTTTTTTTACTTTTTACACATATGTTTCTTTAACAGACATTTTTTTTTGTGTGTGTTTGTGAGTTTTTATAGGCATTTTTTTATATTGTCTGTGTGTTTTTTCTCTTAAGCATTTTTCTCTTTTATTTCCCATTTCTTGTTGTGGAAAATCTTGTTTGTGAAAAGTTAGACCGGAAATTACTGAGTGTAGAAAAGGAAATATGGCTTCTTTTATGAAGTTTGCTCTCACATGACATTAATATCACAAGAATCAATTGGAATTCAAAGATAGATTTTTTTCTTGATATTTTCCCAGAATTGCTGTAGGGTTAACATTACATACATTAAGCTGCATGTATGTATTTATTAGAAATGTTAGGATATGCTTACATATATTTTGGATTATAAATCTGTAATGGTGTATATATCCATACAGAGAATAAATGTACTGACATAAAATAAATGTTTGTTGTACTGATATATATTTGTGTATTTAGGCAGCAATCCTTCTTTCATGCACATTTCATTGAATACGACAGATAAGGTGCTTTGATTTAGTTTTCTATACAATTTCTCATGTGATCTTACAATTTTTTTCTTTTCAGAGGATAAATTATATAAAAACAGTCCAATTGTTCTTTCTTTCCGAACGCTTTTGGCAATACATTTAGCCATTTTCAAAGTTGAAATATATTAACTGTTAACAAGAAACAGATTGTTGTATGTATGCATTTGTATAATGTTTTCATTTTCAAAACACGGTCAAGATAACCTTGAAGATGGCTATATGTACAGCCAAAAGTGCTCGGAAAGAAAGAACAATTAGACAGTTTTTATATAATTTATCCTCCAAAAAGAAAAAAATCACATGAGACATTGTATAAAAAACTAAATCAAAACATCTTGTCTGTCGTTTTCAAAATATATATATATATACGAACCCTCCACAGTTCTTATCATGGCAAACAACTAGACCAAAACTATTAGATATCATAACTAATATATCACATGTGAAAAAAATGCTACAAAAGTTACAACTACATTGTATTTCTCATTGAAAAAGGATACAGGCATGTCCTGAAAATTCCAATTAACATTTTCTCTCGTTATCCATCTCTTTGGTCTAAAGGCCTAATAATATACAATAAATATTATTGTTGTTGTTTTTTGTCTCTCAAATTTCTTTCATCAGTCTATTATACCTACCTACCTCTCTACATACATACATACACACACACACACACACACACATATATATATATATATATATATATATATATATATATATTTTAGTTGGATAGATGTGAGTTTAGCCCTGGGTTCACGCTTTGGCGATAAGCTAAACCCAGGGAAACTCACATCTATCCAACCAAATATGTTAGCTCTATATCTATGATATTGAGCGCTTTCTAATAAGTACCGCGCATATAATATATAAATAATTATACATATATATATTTATTTATATTTATATACACTTTTTCACACACATATATATATATATATATATATATATATATAGTATACATTCAGCACCTGAAGATTGCATTTGGCATGAAACTCTGAGTAGTGCAAATGGGGCAGAATAACATGTATATTCATTAATATATATATATATATATATATATATATATATATATATACTTTATAGCTCTGTTATATAACATCGAGCACTGTTCCAATAACACCAGCACTTTATGTGAAATTCATATATTTACCTATATATATATATATGTGTGTGTGTAATAATCCATAGGTATATAATCCAAGTGAATCTTAATAATATAAAACTGGTCCATAAAGAGAGCTCAATGTATTTATTATAACAGACAATATATATAAGTTTGAATTCCAGCCGAATCCATTAGATTCACTTACGTGCTAATACCCTTGGGAAAGGTATGAATCCTCTTCTTCTTCCCCCAGCTATGGGTAAATAGCAGGACAGATGGCAACTGGTCTACCGCAGAAAGAAATTGCAACCTACTGCAGGAAAAAATCTGCCTCATGTATCGAAAGATACATGATCGCCTAAGCGTAAAAACATTTTCAAAAAAGGAATCATGCATTACAACATTATTAG
>CAHIKZ030005404.1:2215000-2342500 GCA_903632075.3 Acanthosepion pharaonis | reverse complement strand
TGATGTTAATTTCCCTTAAAATGTTGCCACAATATTTAATCTCTTGTGTAATGAATGTGGTCATGGCAGTCCTCAAAGGTCATCAAAGATGCCACACACACACACACACACGGAGAAGTCATCGTTTACACAAGAATCACTGCAAATGATGTCTAATGTTGCCATATCTGCACAACAGAGTATCAGATCCTAGCAGGATTGAAAAGCCAAATGTGTATTACTAATATTTGAAGATGGATTGTGTGATGACATTGCTTGAAATTAAATTGTAGTGTGTGTGTGTGTGTGTGTGTGTGTGGAGGGCATATTTATGTGTATGTGCAGGTATCTAGAAACATGAGGGTAAGTGTTGCGGAGTTAACTCACTGGGAATGCTGAACCCCCAAGCTTTTGCTAAGGTATCTGTCTAGGAAAAGGAAAACTGTGATATAACAGTGTTAATATGGATATTTCACATATGCTTGTGTCTAGCATTATTAGTGTTGTTGGTGTGAGTCCTTGCAGTATTGTGCAAGCTGTACACAAATATAATTCTCAACACAAGCAATGCTGATAACTTAAAATCTATTGTTCTGGTTTCTCAAGCTCAGAGGCAAGGGTTAAGTGGCAACTCTTATGACCAAGATCTCAGACATAAATAAAATTTGTATTTAAGCCAGGGTGCCAAATTTGGTTTGGGATATGATTTCCTAGATTCCTATGAGTAAGAAATGTCTACAGGATAATACACACAAAATGCAATAACAAGTGAAAAAAAAAACAACAAACATGTGGAGTCAATTTAACATAAATAGTTTAATAACATGAATGTGAAAACAGAAAAAGAGAAGATAAAAAAAAGGAATTTGTTTGCATGCGGTGGATGTGGCATATGACATATAAATTTCAATTATGTCAAGATAATCCACATATTACTTAATTGTGTTTTGGAGTCAACATATCGGCAGTTTTTATAAAAAAAAAAAAGGTTGACTCTGAGGGATAAGTTCGTAATGTCTGAGTCCATGGTTAACTTCAGAGTTCAGTGTCCGTCAAGCAGATGTTAACAATCATTATAGCTGATGCTCAAGACATATCGTAATTCCAGGATAGAATAAAATTTGTTCTATCAACAGTTTTGTTTTGGGTTACTGTATTATTTGGTCTTCTGGATAAACGTAAAGTACGAGTTGGCACCCGTCTCATTTGGTTGCTTTTCTTCAACTGCTGAATTTTGAATTTTGGTGCCTGGGCATCTCTCATTGGTCACATGATCCACCACGGGGTTCACTTGTATAAAAATCAAGGGTCTAGCATTTGTCCACCAATAGTGTTGATGATGTAGAGAAGCATATCTACTCAATATCCCCATTTCTCCATATGAGCTGCACTGTTTAAGGATGGCATTGGTTCCCAAATATTTGCAGGGATCTAGAAAAAGGAGACCTGAACACTGCCTGTCTCACTTATTGAGTCTGGCTAGTTTAGCACAGTTGTTCAATGTCCTATTAAGAGCTCAGAATCAAAAAATGAAAATGAAATCAGAACCATCTCAGCAGTGTATAAGGATGAACATTTTTGCCAAAATAATCAGTCAACCTTCCAATTTCTGTAATCTTTTAGATCAGTTAGTCAGTCATGTGCCATATGTGATACACGCATAGGCGATCTTGTATCTGTCAATACATGACTAACAAGGCAGATTTTCTTCCCACAGTAGGTTGCCATTTCTTTCTGCAGTACACCAGTTGCCATCCAAGGCTATAGAACCCAGTCTAATCCTATTATTTACCCATAGCTGGGTGGACAAGTAGAGGATTCATACCTTTCCCAAGGGTATTAGCACGTAAGTGAATGGAATGGATTTGATTGGATTTTGAACTCGGTTCTCCGATTTCACAATCCGAGCCACTATCCATTACTCCACCATGCCTCCACATAATCTCTTAGATACATCATTCGAATAAATCCAATTCAAATAATGTATAATTCCTTTTGAATCCCATCAAACTTCCCTTATGTGCTGTGTCCCTTTCAGGATATAGGTGATCATGACCCTCCACATCTTCCTGTCCCTTGTAGCTTTGTTATTTCTCCCCAAACATGTTCTAGCATCCATTTGCTCAAGCCCATCAAGTATGTTACACAGTTTTCCCTCAATCCATCCTGTGAGTATCAAATTTTCCAAGCCCTCCTTCCTTATGTGCCCCAGAAATTTCAGTTGCCTCTTCCTGATGTTAAGTATAAGTTTCCATTTGTTTCAATTTTCTCTAAAACCTCATCATTTCTCACAAATTCAGTCCATGGTATCCTCAGCATGTTTCTGTAGAACCATATTTCTTTTGCTTCAAGTCTCTTCTTCATCTTTGAGGAGATTGTCCAACATTTGCTGCTATACAGTAGGACAGATATCACATGACAGTTCAGTACTTTTTCGTTTTGTTTCTAATAAAATTTCTCTGTCTCTTAATACCCTGCTTAGCTTTCAGAGTGCATCTTTGGTCATCCCAATACATCTTTAGAGTTCGGTATTACAGTTTCCATACACTTTTAGAACACTTCCCAGATATTTAAATTTCTGTATTTATCACAAAGTAGATTTTGTTTAGGTTAACTTGTTAATGGCTATCCTTGATATAGATAAGATCTTTTTTTTTTCTTTTCCTTAGCACATTGACAGCTAACCACGGGATAACTCATGGTTAGAAATTTTTATTATGATGCCAACCACGAGTTATATCATTTATGTGTTCTTGCCATCAAGGTCATAACCATGAGTTTTTTTTTGTGTGTGTGTTTTTTTTTTTTTTTTTTATAACACAAACAACTGAAACCTGGCAGGAATAAAAAAAAAACATTACTAGCAACTAAAAAGAAACCTTTTATGGGAAAAAATTTATTGAAAATATAACACATAAAGGAAGCATTTGGAAAAATTTTTTATTGCTTCAGTTGGCTATTAGAAAGTTGGTATATGAAGTCACATTTCATAATTGACCCCTGACAATCAACATGTTAAGCACACCAGATGATGAATATCATAAAAATAAAAAATAAATTGAAATGTGTAATCTGAATTTTTTTCATATATTCATATCAATTAAGCACTCCAGATGACAAATTTCTAAAAAGATTTTTAATTTTTTTTTACATTTTATATTTGTTTGACTTCTGTAATGATAATAATAATATTAGCCATTTCCCTATAAGGAAACATTTGGTATTCATTGACCGAACAACCAGTACTGCTTTCAGTTGAAATTCATAAAAACTTCCTCTTAAAGCAATTTTCCAGGAAAATAGGATTCTCAAGTTCAGTAGCTGTTATTGCACTTTCCTTTATTGATGGAGGTTTCCTTCCTAACCTTTTATGTGAAGTAGTGTGGAATGTCAATATCTTGTTTATATCATTTTCTCTTCAAGTTACATGTAATATCCATTTTAACTGTTCTGTTGCTAAAAGTCTTCAAGTGATGTTGTTTCTTTTATTTGGTACAGTTCTTTGTTTCTGATTCTATAGCACCAATATTTAAAGAAGAATGGTTTTTGTCAAGATCCACATGCTTCATTCACTTAAGGCCATTCTTAACCATCAATGTTAGAAAGTGGTTGTATACAGCTGACAGTTTAGATATTTTTGAACAGGTTTGCTACCAACCATATGAAAGTCTTGATCTGACAAGGCAACTTAAGAACATAACTTGATTTTTCAGGTTGATGTTTTTGTTTTGTAGCAATTTGTGCGGTCGGGTGAAACGACCTCTGGAACAACTTATTCTATGTTCAATTTCCTCATCTCCTATACTGAATTTGTTATAACTGACCTTACACTGAGGGAGGATCAATTTACAATGAATTTACAAAGCAGACTGGACCCACCTTCCATTAAGTTTTATGAAATTTAATGAAATTTTGTGTTTTTTATATTCATCATCTGGAGTGCTGTTTGTATGTTCATCATCTGGAGTGCTGTTCTTATGTTCATCATCTGGAGTGCTGAAGATTTTTTATATTACTATAGATTAACTATAATAATATAAAAAAATTGAAGTGACTATTTCTCATCACAGAACCTATTGTACAACTGCATCATTTTTTTTAAATAGATTCTTATAATAAATCCATTTCTCCTTGCAAACATCTTTCTCGTCCCAAATTGTGATTATCTTGCATTAAACAAGAAGAGAAATATGAATGCTTAAATGCTAACCAATGTTGGTTCATGTAGAATGCGTTTTCCCAATTTGCGTATTTATCCTAAAGCTTGCAAATCATGTGCTACTGTTGACTGATCAAACAAGCAATAAAGAGCCAAGTTAACTTCAAAGGAGTGTCTACCATTTCCATAACATTGTAAAGAAGATGTGATGGTGAAATAATGCATCAACTGAATGTGCAAAGAGAAGAGTGGATCAATAAGTCTATAGCTTGACATGGAGCATTAGCTTGATTTTGATATGGAAATTTCAGTAAAAAAAAAAAGTTCATTCTTTGGGATTAATATTCATTGTTGGATTAAGTGTATTAACAATGAAAGAAATTATTTTGAAAAATAAATATTTATGTAACATGTTTTTTCAACATTAGGCTACACATTAATTGATATATCTATATAGAACTGTTGTGTCATGTAGTATGAATATCTCTTTCATATATTGTGTGTGTGCATCTATATATGTATGTATGCATCATATATATATATAAATATATTGTATGTGTGCATCTATATGTGTATGCATCATATATATATAAATATATTGTGTGTATGTCTATATACATGTGTATGCATAATATAAATATCTTGTGCATGTGTCATTTAGTGTGTGTGTACACACACATAATATATATTTTATATATATATATATATAAACATAGTGTGTGTGCATCTATATATATATATATATATATATATATGTGTGTGTGTATATATATATATATATATATATATATATATATATATATATATATATATATATAAAGAGAGAGATGGATACAGACAGTATGGACATAGAAATCAGCATTGCATGGTGGCTACCATTTTTGTCTTTTTATGGGTCAGTTTTGTTTTGATCAGGATATAACACACTGACAGATAGAATTGATGATGAGACCTGTAATAATCAGGTCAAATGAGGGTGAGACTCTGGAACAGGGAAAATGTCCCACTGAAGGTGGCTATGAGCAATGCAAGGACACAATTTTGATTGGCTTGCAAGTGAGAGAAGAGCTGAGATGGAGCATCTTGTCTCCCCCTTGGATACTTATGGCATGGCCATTATTTTGATTCGACGATTGATCATATTGGGTTCATGGGGGGGTTTCTTCCTCCCCTTCAAGGCGTATGACACAAAACCATTGGTCAAGTATTATTATTGGCTGGCCAATCAGAGCAGTGCAGTTGGGGTTTGCCCCCCCATAAAAGTAGTTACAGAAAGAGCAGAAAACCAGAACAAAACAAAGGGGATATGATAGATAATTTTCACTCTTGACTATGGTAAATGCAGATTTGAAGATTTTGGTGAGGGTCATGCAGCTTGTCCTGACTAATTTGATTTTTCCCGAGCAGACTTGTGCTGTGAAGGGCAGGACTATTCAGAACAACATTCATATAGTCATCAGATTATAGAAAAAGTTGATGGTGTAGCTGCGTTAATCATTTTGCATCAGTCCATAGCATTTGATAGAGTGGACCATCGTTTTCTCGAGGCTGTCCTTGCATCTGATGTCTTTGGGCTGCAATTTCACTTCTGGATCCATCTCTTGTACAAGTCCCTGGGGGCTTTGGTGGAAGTAAACAGGATAAGGTCAGGGCCTTTCACCTTGGCTTGCACCATTCATCACAGTTGTACACTTTCGTCTATCTGTATGTTCTTGCTTTTGAGTCCTTCCTGCACAAGTTAAAGGTGAATTTGGTCCTTCACTGAATCTCAATTCTTGGTGCCACCAACTTGGCCAGGTATTCCACCTATGCTGACAATGTGTCAATTCATAAAGAATGCTGCTGAAATGAAATTCTTGGTAAAGAAATTTGCAGGTATGAGACAGTGGTGGAGCCAAGATCAATTGTGATAATGCTGTCTGCTTGTAGTTGGGTGGGTGGGAGCAGTTTCTCTCCCCAAGCCCTTTGGCTGGACAGACAGGCTGGTTAACATACTTGATATCTGGTTCGGTCCCTGCCTTCAGCTGGTGACTAACTGCTCAGAGGTTCGGAAGAAGGTCTGTGAACTCAAAGGAATATTTCCTTGTGGGGGGAGGGTGGAAGTGTTCTTTTCGCACATCTACCTGATTCTCCTTTATTGGCTCTCTGTTCTGCCACTCCCGTCTGCTGAATTAGGATGATTTCATTCGAGACCTTTTTGATTTCCTCTGGAAAGACAAGGCTTCATTGGTATGTCACAAAATCTGCTGCCTCTATACTGCTGAAGGTTTCTGGGAATGCCAAGCATTGAGACTCATCAGCATATGTTCCACTTGAATTTCTTTGAATGGGTGTGTACACAAGAGGATGATGAAGGTGAATTCTGGAAGAAAGATGTCCACCAATCTTTCCCATCCCTGGAAAATGTGCATACCGGCAAGGTGGAGGCAAACCAATCGCCTCAAGACGAATGCTTTTTTATGAAGAGTGTTGAAGCACACTGTCTCTTATAGGGGAAGGATTGCCTCTCTGACATCCAGGTGTTGTCTTCCAAGGCTTTGTATCAAGTGACAGTGAGGGTGGAAGCTAAACACAAACTCCAGAATGGACTCAGCCTTATGAATTAGGAGTTTTGCTTCATCTTGCCTTGGGCACCTGGGTTGAAATGTCACAATAAGAACGATACATCACTCACCTGGCTGGTGTTGTGAGAAGCTCTTTGGGTCTGCAAGAAATCTTATGCAGTGGAGCTAACAGTTTTACCTGAGTGTGTGCACTGTGGGAACTGGGAGGAGTCCATTGGACACACCTTCTTTCACTGTGGTGTCATGTGCCCATTCACAGGCTGATTGATGACTACATGGTTTGCAAGGTTTTTGTCCTGGAAGCCAGCTCCATCTGTACGAATGTGGTACCCCCACTGAAAAAGGATCAGCATTATGTGCTCTTGTGTCTTTTTGGCATTATGCAAATTGAGGCGTGGACAATAAGATGGAAGGAGTTTCATGGAGGTGAGAAGTTCTCCTCTTCTCAACTGGTCTCTTTCTTTAAGCACCAGCTTGAAGTTAAGATTCAGATGGTGTGTGACTCTCATCATTGAAATTTGGCAAAAGGGGAGTAAGAGTTTTGCACTTGGTGCAAGAGGTGCTGATATGGAGTGGCTATTGGATGCGGCTTAGGAAAAAGTATTTTGGGCCTCTAAAAACCAATAGTTGTCCCAGCCTTTCAAACAGCTAGGGTATTGCTAGTGAATAGGCTCGTCACTTTTTTGTTCTCCATTTTCTTTTTTCACCTCATCCCCCCTCTTTTTAGGTGATAGACATCTTTATTCTCTGGCAAGATCAGATATTCTTCATGTCTGGCCTTTTTCACCCAGTTAAGATCTTCTGCCACACATTACTTTCTGTGAGGGGTCCCAACACTAATACTTTTATTTTTTTTTTCTTGTGTATATATCCCACTCATTGTATATATTCACTGGGTTCTAATGCTTACCCCTCCCCTGTGAATTGTTTAAATAAAATTTCTTTTTAGGACATTCATTGAGTACATGACGAATTTTGGTTATTGTGGTGTGGCAGCTAAGATTAAATGTGTTGTTATGGTGAAAGGAAAATTGTAAGTATGAATGGATCAATAAGAGAGACGAGCTAAGTTTGAGTTAAGGCTAGATAAGACCTGTCCCCCTCCACACACACACACACCTTTTAGCCCTTGTCACATTTTGTACTTTAGAACAAATAAATATTAAGATTGAACTAGTCTCACCGCTAGTAGACCAACATTCTCTCTGCCGGATGACCATGGTACCTCAATCACCTAGAGACCTGTTCTCTGCACTACTTTTTGAACTCCCTCGATCAACTGCTTTCATTTAAAAAGTTGAATGACTATAGACTGTTTTGGCATAACTGCAAATACCAGTCAACCTCTTCCTCTCAGGTTAAGAATTCCTTATACAGGAAAACGTCTTCAAATCCCTTTTGTTTCTATATTCATGATCTGAATCAATCATAGTACCATAAATAAAAGTTGTTATTTTTACACTTGTTAATGAGGAGGAGGATTTCTTTGGTAACAAAGAAAAAATTACTTAGCTGTTAAATGACATTTTTCCTTCTTTACGGCAGTGAATGTTGGATGATTTCCTCAAAAATGATTGAGGTGACAGAGATGTAGTTCTACAGAAGGATGCTAAGGATATCATGGACCGAGCGTGTGAGCAACGATGAGGTCTTAGAGAGGTTGCAAACAAGGAGGAGACTTATACTTAACATCAGGAAGAGGCAGCTGAAGTTTCTGGGACACATAATGAGGAAGGAGAGCCTGGAGAATCTGATACTCATGGGTCGAATAGAGGGAAAGAGAGACAAGGGAAAACAACACGTGATATACCTAGCGTGCTTAAGCAAGTGGATGACAGGACATGGTCTGAGGGAGATAGCAGGGGGAAGCAACTTGTTGAGAGATGCAAGAGATAGAGGGAGAAGTGGAGAACCATGATTGCCTACACCCTCAAAAGACATAGCACATAAAAAGAAAAAAAGAGGAATGAGTGTTGTTGAAGTTAATTAAATTTTAAGCTTAACCAGGACAGAGTGGAATCAAGCCTGATCTTTGACAGTTCTTCACCAATAATACTGCATATACTGAAGCACAAAAAACACTGTGGTTACATGATTGGTGCAGAGTGAGCTTGTTGGTGACAGATCAACAGAGAGGAAACAAAGTAAGAGTAGCATTTAACAAAACATGGAGCAACAGGCTCATACATTGACCTAGTCAGAAACTTAATCATTGACCTAGTCAGAAGCTTAATCATTGGCCTAGTCAGAAGCTTAATCATTGACCTAGTCAGAAACTTAATCATTGGCCTGGCTTGATATTTGAACACAGTGTTTCTTTTCAGGAAATAGTGAGTCTGAGGATTGCCATAGTGTATTCAACACTTGATCTTAGACGTTGGCAATTCTTCATGTCTGCAACAAAGCACTTCAAATAAGAAGCCAAGACTAAATAAAATTCCATTTATCACAAGACAACTCCAAGACCATAACATCATTACTGTACAGTCTACTTGCATTTACTGATTACAAAATAACGAAAAAAAGAAAATTTGCAATTCTTTTAAAGTATTTTTCGAAATATTTATCACCGGAATTCTTCAGTTCTCCAACCCGGCAATGGCATTGTGGTTAACTGGACTTGGCATATGCAATTCCATTTTTGACTTTGCCTTTCCTTGTATGTATACAAGCTTCCTTAATTCGATATTCATCGCACTTGTTCAAATTACTTAAAGAAGATGAAAATGTATAGCAAATATAGCTGCGAGTTTGTAGGCAAAGAAGATTGTATAAATTGGGATAAACTTTGTATCGGCTTATGGCCATATTGTGTTAAAACATTGGTTCCCATAGGATCACCAAAGTTAAGCATATACACCCTTATGCAAATTTTTTCTTAGATTAGGTCATTTGCAGTGGTGTGTGGTAATATGAATGTATTTTCGGGGTGTATGATGAAATTTGTTTGGCATTGAATGATTGCATCAGATTTTTATCACACCCAGACACTATTGTCTTGACTGTCAATTAGTTGTCCTACAGCCATTGTCTGTGATGGATGTTACTCCAAGGAAGCATATAAAAATTGTAACACTGCACGAACACACTGGCAAGCCTTACCAGTACTCCAGAAACTCTACCGAAAGTCTACCCAGAAACTCATTTGAAAATCTGAGGTCAATCTGCAGAGAATGACTTTGGGTAATGGACATTTGAAGTACTAACATATGCACTGGGTCATGTTTCATTGGAAAAATACAAAAAAAAAAGTAAATAATAATGGAATTCTTTGTTTTGTTTCAATTAATTTGCACAAGGGTGTATATATGTATGTGTGGGTCGATTTTTATTTATTAATCCAACATATTCTTAATACTTCAAACATTTCTAGTGGATACCCATGTTTGAATAGATGCCCCATTAATTTTAAACAGTATTTTATTTTGTGTACCAGCCTGAACGTTCGAGAAATCTTATTAATGAAAAATGCACCCTCCAACAGGATTTAGTCTTGTGCTGCTCTTTGATTCAATTGCCTTTGAAAAGCTTCATAATAAAAGGTTTATACTTTTTTCTGAGTGACGTTTACTTTAAAAGCAGATAGAATTTTCTATCTGCCTTTAATGTACAATTTATTTGGTTAGATTTCTTTGAAAGTCATATCTGCTAATTTTCATATCCAAAATATAAACAAAGAAATTTCTAAAGAATTAATGAATTTTTATTGATTAATCTAACATTTTTATTACTTTATATATATATATATATATATATATATATATATATTAAGTGTTTCACCCCAAGCAAGGTGGGAAGCCACTAGGACGCAATGGGTTACAGAAGATTTGGAGCAAGAGCAGATAGGAGTGATAGAAGAAAGGATGAGGAGAGGGATAGTGGATAGATCAAGGCAACTGGAGATGTCGATTGACATTACATTTGAATAGTTGGAGACTATACCTCTCATGGAATATATATATATATATAGAGAGAGAGAGAGATGGTGGAGGCTCAATGGTGTAATGGATAGCAGCTCAGATTGAGGAATTGGAGAGCCAAGTTTGAATTCCAGTCGAATCCATTACATTCACTTACGGGCTAATACTCTTGGGAAAGGTATGAGTCCTCTTCTTCTCCCCACCAGTTATGGGTAAATAGCAGGACAGACTGGCTTCTATAGACTTGGATGGCAACTGGTCTAGCAGAAGGACAACTCTGAATTCAAAACCCATGGAAGGTTGTTTGTGGACACTGGCTAACAGTGTATCGGGTCTCTATATTCGGCTCTTCAAAAAGTGTGGTTGGTTCTGCACAAAGCCTTCACCACTATAATCAAATGATTTGTGTGGGTGGTCTGGTTGTCATTTTCTAGGAACTGAGTTGCTTGATCCTCATATGGCAAAAAATGACAGGAGAGTCCATTTTTATATATATATATATATATACATATATATATATATATATATATATGGGATTTTACCTAAGCAAGGCTGTAAAGCCTCTAAGAGTTTACTGGGTGTGGAAGAATTAAGAAAAGAAGCATTATAAATGAGTGGGAAGAGAAAAGAGCAATCAAGAGGACAGTAGATAGTAATTGATAATTTAAAGTTGACTGGAACCAGAAGTCAGTACCACAAACAAGAAGTGTGAGAATTGAAACTTTTAGCATGGAATTTACAGTTATATCCAGCCAGCTCAAATGTAAATTGATGAAATCTTGATGCCAGTCCAGTAGTGCGCTTAAATTCAAAAAGTCTACGTATACTGAAGAACTCATCTGAACAATTGCCATGAAAGTATTTATAAAAAAAAGTACTGAGAGGCTTAGATCGGGGGGAGGAGGGGGAAGTGACTTAAGCCAAGCTGCCAAATCAGGACTGATAATATTGCTGTTTCTTTGGATTTTATCAAGGAGCTCAATGTAAATATCTGGGGCACAGGACCATACGTGGCATCAATATTCTAAGCAATGGTAGACACTTTCTTAGCAGCTGACCTTGCAATGCATTCAATATAGTCAATCCGCTTTATGCCAGACACCACTTTGCCCGAGAAGGCACAATATAGAGTGTGCAACTGATAAATTGTCATCTAAATTACATAAAAATGACAATGACATCTCATTTTAACAGATATATTTACCAAAATTGCACAAATATATTTTGAAGTACTATAGAGTGAATTTATTCAATAAAATCGCCATTGGCTTCAACCACGAACTTCAGACGACTTTGGAATCTCTTGCAACTCTTCTGGACAGTCACTTTGTTTAAGTTGGTGAATGCTGCTATAATCATTGTTTATATTTGGTGTTACAAAGAGTTTTATTGGTCTCTTGCTCAACTGTGCCCCACGCAAAATAATCAAGGGGGCTTCAGTCTAGGGAGTTAGGTGGCCACATGTAAGGAGTGATATGGCTACAGCAATTGTCTGACAGCCATGACTGGGTTCTCCTGCTTGTGTGGCATGGTGCAGAATCCTCTTGTGAGACATAGTCTTCCGGCAGCCATCCTCTTGCCCCATGGCAGTATTACCACCTCAGGGCACTTGATGTAGGTCCCTGTGTTGAATTTGTGGCCCTCACCAACAAATTCAAGAGTTTTTTTATCAGAATTAGATTAATTTATTAGAGTGAGTTTTCGGAGCTGCCATACCTTCGTAATCACCATTAGACTCAACCTACTCTTTCTGAATCCTCTGCACTGTCTTCAGATTGACATCAAAGCTCTCTTAAATTTTCATATTGGAGCTTCCAGCATGAATGCCAAGCAATACAGCATGCCATTTCCAAATTCCTGGTGGGGTACATTGCGTCACTGTGCTTTTTTTTTTCTCACAGACGGTGCCCAACTGACTCTACTATGCTGTGCAGTCAACAAAATCAACAACAATGCATTTGTGCAAAATTAAAAATATAAAACGGCGACAGTTTACACATCGCACCTCCTCTCAATAGTGTATTTTGAATGTATGAAAGAAAAAGAACATGCATTTGTATAATTATACATACACACACGTTTGCAAAGACACACACATATATACATATATATTATACACACACACACACACATATACATATATATATAGATAGATAGATAGTGTATTTTGAATGCATAATATAAAAAGAACTTGCATTTTTATGTAAATATAATTTATTATGTACACACATTGCATTTGTAGGTATACATAGTTCCCAAAAGTATTGGGAGATGACTGCTCATTGTAATTTATCCAATCCCGTTGCTGTTCACTTTGAACTTCGACAATCTTCTCACTATAACACTAATGCTTTGGAGACACTATTGTACTATTTGCAAAGGTTTTTTTCTTTTTTTTCTATTAAATAAAGTGCATTTTCTATGCTAGAAAATACAGTGTTTGCTTACACACACACACACACACACACACACACGTGTGTGTGTCATTAAATAATTTAGGCAAGTTTTGTCTACTTATTCTTAATAGGACCCTTTCATATTTATTGACAAGTTTCTTTGTATCCTTGTAAAATTATCATGTTTATGTATAAGGATACAAAGAAACTTGTTCATAAATATGAGAGTATCTTATTAAGAATTAGTAAACAAAACTTATCTAAATTATTTAATGAGACATTTCTTACTGAAAACATGCTACCAATATATATATATATAGTTGTGGATATGTCTATCTGAGCGATCTTTAGCGGATTTCAAATAGAACCCTTTATGTCTGAATTTTTGTGATTAATAGTTTTCATTATTTACCTGATGAAGGCTGGAGGAGATGGGGGCTGAAACATTGTGATAACAAAGATCAGGACAATAGTTCACATGTAAATAAGAACACTTTATTTAATCTACAGGATTAGCTTGTTCTCATTTCACTGTTTAAGGATATCTCACTTTGTTTTTGTTTTTTTTTTTATATTTTTAAGAACTACTCAGTTTTTGGTAGTCCTGTTTCCACTGAGTTTGTCTCTGTCCTGCCCAGTGTAGAGATTGAACTCACAATTATTATGCCACCATATTGTTACAATAGTCACAATACTGATGACATTAGTCCTGCTATAAATAATAATTTAATACCTTCTAATCCCCCAAAATATTGACGAACTGTATATTCTAAAGTCAATTCTATGGACTCAGCACATGAGTGACGGAAATGTCTTAAGTTTAGAAAAAATGGAAATGAAAAGGACACAAATGCAGTATCAGAAAGTGACAATTGAAATTTCTAGGGCACATAATGAGGAAAGAGGGCTTGGAAAATTTGACACTCACAGGATATATTGAAGGCAAGAGAGACAGATGAAAGCAGTGTATCTAATGAATTTCTGTAAAATTGTTGCTCAGAATTAGGAGATATTGGAGGAAAAAGACATGGCCATATCAATGTGGCGTAATGGCTAGCAAGCTTGTCTCGCTAGAACAATTATGACTGAGTAGTGAGTTCGATCCTCACTGGGTGTCCCCTACTTTCGGCCTTGTGCCACATCTAAGCTACGCTTGGAAAATCACTATAGGAAAAAGACAAACTTTACATAGAAAAAGAAGAGATTTACTAAAGCGTATGTGTTACAAACAAGGCGGCATTTATGCCCCCCCTCCCCAGTGAGGATTGAACTCACTACCCAATTGTAACTGATCTCTAAAACCATTATCATTAACCCTCCAAACAAAATATATTCAAAATGCGTTAATATAAACGTATTTATTGGGGGGGGGTATAATACAAACATATGGTTGCTTTTACTTTAATGTGTTTGAAATTGCTTTTATATATATATATATATATATATATATATATATATATATAATCTGAAGCAGTGGCAACATTTACTGTTGTAGTAGATAATCCCAAATCGTTTAAGTCTTAGCTCTAGGCAGGCGTATCGAAGAGCAAGGTTGGTGAACGAATATTGTAAACATTGAGTGTTTCGTCGTCGTCGTCACCTCCTTCGCTAAGCTTGGCCATTATTCTGTTTCAGTGTCCCTGATAATAGTAATGCTGATGGTGCTGGTAGAAGCTACAGCAGCAGTGGTAGGAGGCGGAGGCTGCCGTGGTGTGATGTAGCTATTATTGTGATGGTAGTTGTGGTAGCGAACGGGTTGAAAAATCCTTCGCTGCCAGCAAGTGTCCTTTCTCTCTTTTCCTCCCGTCAGGCTGTGCGGTGGGACTTGGTACGTAGTCGTTAGGAACGCCGACCGACGCACTGACACACGCACCTGTATGACTGCCAGCCCTATACGTTGTCTTGTGCATGCCACCAGCTCCTGTCGAAAGAATTTTGATTGTTTCGCTGTCGTCAGCGTCAGGGGTTTTGTTTCTCCATTCCTCACTTTCTTTGACCACTTTTTCCTCACTTTCTTTTTGACCCTTTTTTTTTCTTCTTTTTTTTTTTACTCTCATTTTTTATTATTTTTGTATTTTGGGTTTTAGATACAATTTGTTTTTACTTTCTCTTTCGGAAACATGTTTCAACAATCTGTTTCTTTTTGTCGGACTTAAAAAACACTTCTTTTTTTTTTTAAACACAAGTTGGCCTTTGAAAGATTAAAAAAAATGATATCAAATCAACTTTTATTTTTGTAATTTTTAGATAACTGAAGGGAACAGCTCCCACTTCTTTTTCTCAACAAATATTATTTAAATTTTTATTTCAGCCCTATCTTAAAAAATATTGGCCCGACTTGGCATTAAGAAGTTCGTGTTTGTTAACATTACATTGAATTACATTTAATTCAAACTTCACATATTGCGTTAATTTTTCCCTATTCCAACCTTTCTTAAATCACATTCTTTTCCATAGCATAGATATATTCTGTGTAACGAATTTATTACACTTAAGAAGAGGAGTAGATACGTTCACCTTTTACCCGGTTCACACTCCTCCCTAGTCTTTTAAACAGGAGTAGATGTTTTAACCGTTGTCCCCCATTTAGGATTGGATTTACTGTTCTTTCTAATGTCTACTTCAAATACATACTGGTAACGCTTTTACTTTCTTACACAAACAACTAGATATAGTAACCTTCTACCTTGAGTGGCTCTTGGGTCTTGTATTGGGTGAACACTAGTAAAAAGAAAAAAGAAAGACGTATAAATTTGTTTTTGAAAAGTAGATTTTTTTTTTTAAATATCTAAAAAAATTTTCTTCACTTTTTTTTTTTTTTTTGTTTCTTCAGGTCTCATTTATTTTCATCTCCCCTCCCCTTTATTTTAAAGTATTACCTGAAACAATTGCAAACTATAAAAGAGGGATCTTATTTTTCTGCATAACAATTTGTTTCTCTGACATGAGCTGGTGGCTACCGTTTTTGCATTTGGAGTACCGTTTCTGATGGCCAATCTTGTCCGTTCAGCTGCCTCCAGGCTTCGAGACATACACACCAAGTAAGTTCAGAAACTTGTTCGAAAGTTCATAAAAAAAAAAAAAAATATTAAGAGTGGGGAGACCAGAAGGAGAAAAAAAAAAGATCAAACTTACCTTTAGAAAGACTATTTTTAAGTCTTTTTTTTTTCAATCCTGACAATTCTTGTTATCCATACTGTTTCCCACCCACCAACTCTTTACACTTTGTAATTTCATGTTTGTTTGTAGAAAAAGAATTTAGAAATGTTGTTAAAGTATCAGCTTCCAAATCCTGTTACATCTCACTCTCAGTCGTAACCATAAATTGAAAACCTTGGAATATTGTTAAAAAGAAAGTCATCTAGCTGTATAATGTTTTTTATATGCTAATGAATTTCAGAAAGAAAAGGTTTTGCTATGCTTGATGTCTTGAAATGTAGAAAATATTGATTTGTGTACATCAAAATTTTAGCTTTCATATATGTTGACATATGTTGCTTTTTTGTAGTATTTATTTTAGTCAGTTTCAATTTTATGGTCCTTTTGCTGTTCCCTAGATCAAAAATTGTGACCATTGAAATTTTTGGAATGTGCAACTGAAAATGTTGAATTTTTTCCAATATGGAAAGGAGTTGGCAGTGATTACATGAAGTAAAAAAAAAAAAAAAAAAAACAAACAAACAAAAAAAAACTTTCATTTATTATGATTATAATTAATTCAATTCATGATGTTGTTTTCCAGTTACTGCACCCGGTTTTTAGGTTAGATATGTTGATATTTTTTTCATTTTTTTCTTTTAGGTTCCATATTGAGTTCTGTCATAATTCTCTATGGCTTATAAAGAACTCGGTATGTGCAATATGTTCTTTCATAATGAAAGAAAATTCAATATATTCATGTTTTCATGTGTGAAAGGACACAATATGAAATATTCTATCTCTCTCTCTCTCTCTCTATCTATCTATCTATCTATATATATATATATATATATATATATATATATATATATATATATGTGTGTTAAAAATTCCATGTCTTCACAATCTCTTGGGCATTACTGTCAGTTTCAAGATATTGTAAACCAATCTTCAAATGCATGAAGATTATATATATATCCAAACAAGTTTGATCAAAAAGAAATGACAAGATTTGTTTGTTTAATAGTTTTTTAATTTAAAAAAATTAAACAGACCTTATCAGGTGTGTGTGTAATATATATATATATATATATATATATATATATATATATATATATTAATTCAATTTAAATAGAAAACAGACAACCTTAAGGGTCCATTTTTTTCTGTTTTCTGTTTAAATTGAATTAATAATTGCACTGATTTGGCATTGAGCTCTCTGGATTACATCCTCCTTGGGATTATCCATATGGATTACCAAACTTTTCATCATTTAACTAATATATATATATAATTTTCATAAATTTTTGAAGATTGGTTTATATCTTGAAACTGACAGTAATGCGAAACAGCTTGTCATGAAGATCAGGATTTTTAATATTTTTGAAGCTTCTAAATATGGTTTTTAAACACCAGTCTGCTTTTGCTTTTATAGCAGTTCTATCCCAGATATTATGCACTTAAAAATATAAAGTTTTATCTCTTATTCAAATTGGAAGTAGTAATTATATATATATATATATATATATATATATATATATATATATATATATATATATAATTATATATATATAATTACTATTTGAATAATAGATAAATCATTTTTCTTTTTTTTTTTTTCATGCAGAAATGGTCAATCTAGTGGTTGTAACATTTACAATTTCTTACTAATTTTCTACTGAAATCAGTGATTGGTGTTCAAGCCCAGGAAAAAAAAAGTTTTTGAAGGTTGATTTTCAAGGCAGGCAGATTGTCATTACTTGGAAACTGACATCATCCAACACAGAGTGTAACTAGTGTTGTGACACCTTGCTTAGTAATGATATAATTATATATATATATATATACATATATATATATATATATATATATATATATATATATATCTATATATATATATATATATATATCTGTTATAAAAAATGGCTAAGTTTATTTTTCCATTGCCACATTTTCTTTTCATTCTAAGTTCTCCAATTTTGACATGAAAAAAAAGTTTATATTTTTAACAGATCTCTCAGATTCACAAGTGACTATTATTAAAAGATTTCTTGTTGCTGATCTAGAATAAAAAGAATGAGAAAAATGGATTATTTAGGAAACATATTTTACTTCCAGAAATCTGTTAGTAAAAAAAACAGAATGTAAAAATATGGTTCTTGTAAAACACTTTCTATTATATGTGGCTGTTTAAAAGAAAAACGTCTGTGTATACCAATATCTATGTATCTCTCCCTCTATCTCAGTCTTTTCTTATCTCTCCCTCTATCTCAGTCTTTTCTTATCTCTCCCTCTATCTCTGCCTTTTCTTATCTCTCCCTCTATCTCCGCCTTTTCTTATCTCTCCCTCTATCTCCGCCTTTTCTTATCTCTCCCTCTATCTCCGCCTTTTCTTATTTCTCCCTCTATCTCCGTCTTTTCATATCGATCTATCTAATCTATCTATCTCAGCCTGTTCATATCTATCTATCTATATTAAGTGAGCACAAAAAGTTCACAGCAGTCTCTATTTTGAAAAGCAGAAATTTAATATGTGCAAGAAAAGGGGCTGTAAAGTTTTGCACACATAATTAATATATATTACATATACTTAATATGTTTGTGTAGACACACACACACACACACACATTTCTTTTTTCTGAAGGATGTTTTAACTTTTTCAAATTTCTGAATTAGTTCTTTTGCATAATCATATTACATAAAACAATTAATTTGGAAATTTGAAAACGTTGATAAAAAAAACAGAACTTGTTAATATTTGACAAAATATGTTTAAAAATATATGTACAGCATTAATACAAAGAAAATTTGTCACTTAGCTGATTGATATTATATTCAGCACCTTGACTCTAGATGTAACCATAAGTTCTATGCTAACAGTTTCTTTTCTCACACTTCTCACTTGTGGAACTCTCTTCCAGCTTCTTGCTTTCCAGTCAAGTTTGATCTTCAAAAATTTAAATGCAATGTCAATTGTTATCTTCTGTCTTCTTAATTCCTGCTGTTTTATTGTTCTCTCTCCTTAATGTTTTTTTTTCTTATATTCTTTGCAGTAAATCCTGCATCTTTGTGGCTTTGTTCCCTTGCTTGGGTCGAAATGATTGAAAAAACAAAATAATATATAAATTATATATCAGATGGTGGGTAATTGAATGATGAAATGGAAAAGGTCCGAGATTAAATATTTTGCCCTTTCTTTATAACTAATGCTTCACTGTATTTTTCACCCCAACATATATAAGGTCCCATCATTTTCTTCAAACATTTAGTGTGAAGAAATCCTTTGGAAGAAGGAAATGCATCACATAGTATGTTTTCATTTTGTCTTATATAATATTAATTATATTTACTTATACTTAATTTGTGCTTTCTCCTGATGAGTGGACTGAACAATTACACAAAGGTTTGTCTATGAAACTCTGAAGTGAAGGTGTTGAATATAGCATCAATCAGCTAAGTGACAAATTTTATATTTGTATTAATCCTCTCTCTCTCTCTCTCTCTCTATATATATATATATATATATATATATATATATATATATATATATATATATATATATATTAAGAAAAGAAATGGACAGGTCCGACAATTTATTTATTAAAAGACATTTTATTTATGTTTATAAAATAACAACGTTAAACATAAATAAAAATGTGTTTAATAAATATATATATATATATATATATATATATATATATATATATATATATATATATATAATTATTTATTCAAAATTATAACATAAATATGTTATAAAATCATTACAAAATGGCGATTTTGTTTCAATAAATCTGGTGTCTTATCAAATGAAGATGTTGAATCTGTATTTGCTCTACTCTGTATTAAGCACTCTTTTAAGAATAATATTTGTTTGTTATTAGAATTTATTCCATATACACCAATCCTATACTTTATATATATATATATATATATATAAAGTAAAAATAGGGCCGTGTTCCTGACCAATGCAAATTTGTAAATATTTATATTGCATATACTATAACATTTTTAACAAGAAAACTCATGTTACATCTCTCTGACCATCGCCCAATACAAATATAATAGCATCATTTAAATGTACAAAAAGGCTAAAAATAATGGAAGCATTATTAATAAAAAAGACAAAAACCAGTACTTAATAATATCAACTATGAACACAGCCATAATGAGCTGACTGTGTTTAGAAAATAAAACATTCCTATAACACTAGACAGATATAAAACAATTGATATATTCAGTTAAAAGTAAAATAAAATTAATTCCTGATAATGGCTAAAAGTATAGCCAAAAGTGCTTGGAAAACATTTGGACAATTTTTATATAATTTATGTCCTGAAAAGAAAAAAATTTTTTATGAACACATGAGAAATTATATAAAAAAATCAACCACTACACCTTGTTAGTCATTCTCAACAAAACATATATACACGCACATGCATGCATACATACATACATACATACATACATGCATTATATATATATATATATATATATATATATATACACATACATACACACACACAAATATATACATACACAGACATATACACACACACACACACACACAAATATATACATACACAGACATATACACAGACATAAATATATATATATAATACTTACATATTTATACATACACATACACATAAATGTTATTTTTAGTGGGTACACAGGTTTAGATTTTCTTTTTCACCTTGAGTCTCAGGAAATTTGATTGTGAAATTTGCCGTGGATGATGTAGCAATCAAAGCACTTTTTATTTAGTGTTATTTTGGAGGAGGGATTTTTCTCTATCACCTGTAACAATTGCCACAAATAATAAATAGGAGAAACCTTGAGGAATTTAAATAAAAGATTATATGAATACAAAAGGCATCTTTTCAAAACAACTTTTTCAAGTTGTTCACCATAATGAATCTCACTATAATTTTGTCTTTTTAAAAAAATACTATTTTAGTTAAAAAAGAAAACAATTTACTTATTTTAAGATGTTTTAGATATTGCTTTAATCATGAGATCACCAACTGTAAATTTACATCCAGGTTCTTACAACATTTTCACCTTTCTTGGGTGATCTATCATCACAATGTGGAATATTTAATAACGACAGTGATAAAAACACAAATGAAAAGAAATTAAATGAAATCAGTTTGACTACAATTAAGAAAATAAAATTTTAAATTTAAAAGTTTAAAATTTCAGTATTCCAACAACATAGTCGTCATTTCCTGTTGGTACACTATTATAACCGACGCTTAGGTTTTATATTTCCCCCTACCCTTACTACACACGTTAGGATTCCATCAAAAAATACTTTAGTTCAGTGATGTCCTAAAGTATGAAATATGTTACACTGAATTTTGTTCCAATTTGCCTCCAATCAATAGGTGTTATTAGATATGTTTGTGTGAGTGTTTATTAGAAAATAAAAATAAACAACTATATATTGTTTACACTATTTACATACGCAGCATTTTGGCCACTGTGTGCTCTGACCTTCTTCAGGTGATATTTGTTAAAGTTTCAAACCAAACCCTTTATTTATTTTACGGGGTTAAATTGATCTAATTCCACATACCTTGCCTTTGGATATATCTATTTAAGTTAATTCCCCTTGGTAACTATGACAAAAAGAAGGCACAGTGGACTAATGGATAGCAGCTCGTGTTGAGGAATGTGGAGAGCCGGGTTTGAATTACAGTCGAATTCACTATATTCACTTACATGTTAATACCCTTGGGAAAGGTATGAATCCTCTTCTTCTCCCCCCCCCCCAGCTATGGGTAAATAGCAGGACAGACCGGGTTCTATAGCCTTGGATAGCAACTGGTCTACTGCAGAAAGAAATGGCAATCTACTCCGGGGAAAAATCTGCCTCATCAGTCATCTATTGAAAGATAGGTGATCGCCTAAGCATGTATCACGCATGACATATAACTGACTGAACTATGACAAAGAACTGTCCCCAAGGACACATGGCCCAGTGGATAAAAGCATTGATCCCTAAAGTATGACTTTAGTTCAATCCCTGGCTTCAGCAAAATGGACAAAATGTTAAATTAACTAAAACTGAGATACCCAAATGCATGTTACATGGAATTAGTATGTGGTCGGTTTGAAATTCCAGCAAATATCACCTTAAGAAGGCTGGAGTGTACAACGGCTAAAATGTTATGAATGTGCCAGTAAAAATTAGGACAACAATCAGAACAATGGAAGTATTATAAATAGTTACAATACCTCATCTTGGAAATATAAATGTATTATACTAGCGTTGAGATCTCATCAATATATGGTTTACCTGGCTAAATGTAGCTATAAGTTCTATACTAACAGAACTTGCACTTCTTGCTTGTGGAAATCCCTTCCGGCTCCATGCTTTCCAGCCAACTTTAATCTGCAAGAATTTAAATGCAATGTCAATTGCTCTCTACTGTCCTCCTGATTTCTCTTTTCTCTTCCTACTAATGTTTCTGTTTCTGTTCCTAATTTTTCCACACTCTGTAACCCCTTCTATCTTAGTGATTTTACTGCCTTGCAAGTGATGATACCGATTTAGAAAAAATATATATATTGAATGAAAAAAATCTCTTCCCTGCAAAAACTTTGAAAACTATTAAATAAGCTATGGATTTTTAACAAAATCTTTGCTGTTCTTGCTCCTCAAAGTTTTTCTTTTTCTAATATTCTCTGACACTCAATAACCCCATGTATCTTAGTGACATTATTGCCTAGCTTGGGGTGAGATGATTAAAAAAAATCATTTTCAAGAGAACTTTCTTTAGACATTTTTCATGGTTTTTTTTTTTTTTTTTTTAATGGTTGATGCTTTTTCTTCTTGCTTTACATCCTAAACAAAATCAGATTTCAAAATGAACTATTTCCCTTTCATTTCACAGAAGAATTTTTTTTACAACTGATAATATTTTTTTTATTTTTTTCAAATTCTTTACTTTCATTCCTCAAATTTTCTAACTTATTTCACTAAAACGACAAATTTATGAACTTTTATTCTGTTGGATTTTATATAGTTGAATAAATATATAAAAATTGAGCTGGAGGAATGAGTAAATATATCAAAGGTTGGCTGTGCCCTTTCAAAAGTATGGACTTTTTTAAATCATTGCAGGAATATTTTTGGTCTGGCAACTCTCAATAACTTGCCCTATAAATTACTGGCAGTTACTACTTTGTTTTGCACTATTTTGGTTTATGGGAGCTTTTAGAGAAACTCTCTAGTGCAAGAAATTTGTGCATAACCTGCTTGCTCATTGCAGTATTTGCACTCATTGTGTGTTTGTGTAGCCCTCTCGCCCTTGCTCACAAACGTCAGCACTACTTAAATTGACTGGGCTGCTCATAAAAAATAGTGAAAAATTTGAGGATAAATATTTTTTTAAGATTGCCATTCATTTGACGTTACTCAAGCCACACCATTTGTCAGAATTGAAAAATATTGATTTTTTTTTATTTTTTTTTTTTTTCACATTTTTAAGGTGGGGGTCCTGTTCATAATATCAATATAGTGTCAAATCGATTCCTGACTTTGTTATTATCAAGTTTGAAACTGTGCTTATGCCATTGATAATGTTCTTCTAAGTGCTGTGTCCCTTCAGGACATTGTTGATGATGGCTCTTCACAACTTCCTATACTAAAGTTAAGTGGCTCACTGCCTTCCCCTATTTCTCTTGCCTTCAATATGCCCTGTGAGGGTTAAGATTTCGAAGCCCTCCTTCCTCATTATGTGTTGAAGAAATTTCACCTCTCTCTTCCTGATTCTAAGTGTTCTTTTTGTAACTATTTTCTTTGAGAGTTCCTTGTTACTTACTCATTCCATTCATGGAATTCTTCATATCCTTCTGTAGAATAACCATGATTTGAATATTAGCATGGGAACTACTTATTTTGGGGGGTGAGGAGTTCATGGCAGATGGCTCCTTTCCAATTGGAATGAAGACCCACTTGTGGTACAGTTAGTAGTGGTTTACCTTGCATGAGGCCCTGGTTTGAATTTCACCATTTGATGATGATATCAGCCTGGGGAGATAACCCCAATGTGTTTTGAAAAGTTTCTGAAAACCATAGAACAGGTTGACCCTATCATTGTGAGTTAAATCGGGTAGGCAAAATTGTTCAGAAGCCATTAAAGTTGGAATTATTTACACACTGATGATTGTCCTCATCTTTGTTGTTATTATTATTGCAATGTTTTGTCCATCATACCCTCTAGCCCTCATCAGCATTGAAAATGGAATTAGTGAACAAAGTTAGAATTATTTACATTATTTACACACTTACCATTGTGCTCATCTTTGTTGCTATTATCACAATGTTTCAGCCATTGTACTCTCCTGCCTTTATGAGGTGCTTGTCAATCCTGGTGTCCTTCAGAGAATGATGTCATTGAACAATAGCCAAGTGAGTTAAAGCATTGATTCATGAATTTGGTGACATAGTAATTGTGAGTTCAATCCCTAGGCTGGGTAGTACAGACTTAAACTTAGTGGAAACTGGGTGAGCAGTACTAAATAACAAGTGTTAGGAGGCATGGTAAGTAATGGATAGTGGCTTGGATTGAGGAATCAGAGAGCAGGGTTTGAATTCTAATCAGATCTGTTACATTCACTTATGTTGCTAATACCCTTGGGAAAGGTATAAATCCTCTTCTTCTCCCCCCAGCTATGGGAAAAATAGTAAGACAGACTGGGTTCTATAGTCTCAGGTGGCAACCAGTATAGAAGACAGTAACTCTGAATTCAAAACAGGCCTGGAGCGGGTTGTGCTCCATCAGGCTATCATCATGACAGGACTTGAGTGTACTGGCCTTGTTCAAACTGTTGATCATGCTAGGTCATCCACTATCTCCCAGAAACTGTAATTAATGTCCACTCAGCATAGTTATGGATGCACGGTGGAATAATGGATAGTGGCTCAGATTGAGGAATCAGAGAACAGTTTGAATTCCAGTCAGGTCCATTACGTTCACTTACGTGCTCTTGGGAAATGTATGAATTGTCGTCTTCTCTTCCCAGCTATGGGTAAATAGCAGTACAGACTGGGTTCTATAGCCTTGGGCAGCAACTGGTCTTTGAGAAAGTAACTCTGAATTCAAAACTGTATGTAGCCCCGGTAGAGCACATACTATACAGCTAAAGAGAGGATCGTTCACATTGGCTCGATGATGACAAACAAAATCTTTAGCCAAAGTTTTGAATGTGCTAAAAAAGATTAAAAAAATATAATTAAATAATCAAAAAGTACTTTGGTCTTTCCTCTTAATAATAACAAAGAGTTTGCTGATAAAAGTTTGTTTTTATCAAGTTTGGGGCATTTTTCATCAAGGTATGTTTTGTGTATTTTTTTTTTTTTTCTTCAGTGAATTAGTTGAGGTACCTAATGCAGAGGAAGCTTGAAACCCAATCCTAAACAAGGAATAAGGGCTAAACCTTCTGTTCAAAAGACCAGGGAGGAGTGTGAATCAGATGATAGGTCAATATATCTCCTCCTCATTTAAACTATGGTCCTCATCTTTGTTGTTGTTATCACAATGTTTCAGCTGATTGCCCTCTTGTCTTCATCAGGGAATTCCAAACTGAAGTGTGGAGTGTGAACCAGATGATAGACAAACTTATATACTATCTATTGATAGACAAACTTATATACTATCTATTGATAGACAAACTTATATATTATCTATTGATAGACAAACTTATATACTATCTATTGATAGACAAACTTATATACTATCTATTGATAGACAAACTTATATACTATCTATTGATAGACAAACTTATATACTATCTATTGATAGACAAACTTATATACTTCTATTGAGTTTAGTAAATAAGATTTCAGAGTTCAGGTGAAGATATTAGAAGTATAAGGTTGCAGTTTTAATCACAGGTTGGCTTGAAGCGATATAAATGTGCTTGAGCAGGTGTCTGCTACAGGGATTAGCTAGCCACCAGCAGGCATACATATTTGTAAACAAGTAGCCAACCATTACTAACTATTCTTTTTAACCATTTTTTAATCTGTTTGGAAAGGCTTGAATGCACTTCTCCCTGTGCTCTGTCCCAATGACAGATATTTTTACAAAAATAATGTTTCATGAGTGGCATGACATTGTTGACGGAGAAGAGCAGGAGAGTGAAAACTTAAGCAAACCGTTCTCCCATAAATGCCTCTACCATCCAGACAGTAGTAGTAACAGTAAAACATTTGTTACGCCCATTGTCGGCCTTGACAATGAACAATCATAAGAGAATGAACTCTGTTTTTTTTTTTTTTTTTTTTTTTTGACGCCTAATGGAATGTAGGCATTTGTTGAGTCAAATAAAATTCTTGTTCTCTCTATGTAGATCAGGAGCTAATTTTGGTACTGTGACTGAGATAGGTATTGCTGTACCAAGAGATTTCAAGAAGACCAATTAGTGTAACCTGGTATAGGCATTTTGGATTCGTTTGAAAATGGATTGAGAGAAGGAAAGCAAGCATTTATCCCAATCGGCTGATATTTTGTTTCTTGGTTTCATTTTCTAAAATCTATTTAATTATTTCAGTTAATCACATCTGTTTAGATAATTTTTAATCAACATGAAAGTAATAATAAAAAAAAATTAAAAAATAGGTAGACGAGAAGAAATTGAAGAAAAAGGAAAAGAAAAAATGAAATGCTATATGAAATTCTTCAAATTAAGAATAATTATTTTAATTCTGATCGTAAATCCCTTCAGTCATAGACTGTCTCAAAGGAATTGAGGGTGTAATTATACAGATTTGAATTGCACCATGGAAATCTTTTAAGAAAATTCCTCTCTCTCTCCACTTTTGATTTTCATCCGGATTGAATTCTTGAAATAACCTACATGTGTACATATGTATTTTTGTGTTCATGCACGTAAAATTTAGATCTGTCTCAAAATTACTCAATTACTCAAGAATTGGTTGTCTCCCTTTGTAACTTGGTAACCAATCAGAGGAGACCTTATTGCACATGCCCAAACAGGATTCTCCCCTGTGGTTACTCATTTGGTAGTAAAATGCTATTGAATCGTTTGCATACTACATGACCATCGTATTGACTATTCTTCATGTTTGAGTTTCTTTGTCTTTTGACAAATTATTGCAACCCCTGTATATGCCAGTGCCTATGACATCAGGCTTTCCTGAAGCTAAAGCTCACTATAGATGTAATTGATTTGCATTTTAAGACTTATCTTTAAGGTTATTTTAAGACTTATCTTTAAGGTTATTTTAAGACCAAAATATGTTTTTGGAGATAATGATTTTATGATATGAGTCATTGTATTTAACTCATAGCTGGATTCATGCCTTTCCCAAGTGTATTTGCAAGTGAATCTAACAAACCCAACTGAAATTTTAACTCTGCACTCTGATTTTGAGTTACTATCCATTACACTACCCACCCACATGTCCAAGCTTGTGGCATCTGGTATTCCTTAGCAGTCATCCATCCAGGTACTGACCAGATTCAACATTGCTTAACTTCCGTGATTGGACAAGAACCAATTTTTTACAACATGATATGGCTGTAAGCCAGATGCGATTGAGAAGAAGAATACAGTGAGAAGAGCGCCAAATGGACATTTTTTTCACCATTGTCTTGGATAAATTCCAAATCTAAACTGTTTGGCTTATGGCCATATCATGTTGAAACACTGGTTCTCCTCAGATCACCAATGTTAAGCAATGTCAAGCCTGGTCAGTACCTAGATGGGAGACCAATTGAGAATACCAAGTGCTGTAAGCTTGGAAGTGCATGTGGTGTAACAAATAAGTTAAGCAACATTGAGCCTTGTCATTACCTAGATAGGTGACTGTTTGGGAATACCAAGTGCTGTAAGTTTGGATGTGCATGTGGTGTAATGGATAAGTTAAGCAACGTCGAGCCTGGTCAATCCCTAGGTGGGTCACCGCTTGAGAATACCAAGTGCTGTAAGCTTGGATGTGCAGATGGTTTAATGGATAATGGCTTGGAATGAGAAGTCAGAAAGCTGAGTTTGAATTCTAGTCAGGTTCATTACATTCACTTACATACAAATACCCTTGGGAATGGCATGAATCCACCACTTCTCCTATGTATTCTGATTGTAAGACTTGTATCTGAAAATCATTATTATTGTCAAAAAAATTAATACAATATTCACTCACAAAAAAAATAATCCAAATATATTTTCTGGCTTTAAATAATGTACAAAAAGTTGATAAACCAATCAATCAAAAATTATCCTGAAATGAAAATGATGAAATTGTTTTTTCTTTATCTTTCTTAACATTCATAATTGTAAATATTAAAATAGATCCTGCAGTTTTTCCTTTGCTACTAATATTATTATTTTAACTACCTTCAGTCTTTGGCAATGTTTCTTTTAAAAAGAGATGATCAGAATTATAATAAAAACTAAACATATGATGAAAATGAATCTATACACTTTTTTGTTCTTCAGAATTGACAACAGAAATACTAAACACTATTTATTTGTTAGATTGTTTACAAGAATAATTTTATATTTAAAACATTCTAAAAACTAATACATTTAAAACTAAAAAGTAATGTAATATTTATCATTTACCAATTTATAAAGACATAAATATGAAAACGATTTTTTATTCATAAATTTGTAAACATTTATTAAAATAGGTGAACCAATTATAAGGAAATCCTTTTTATTTAACATTTTATAATGTTTGAATCATTTGGAAATTAGCCGATGTTTTGCCAACCATTTCAATAAACAATGTATTAAACAGTGTAAATAAACAATCTAATAAATAAATAGTGTTTATTATTTTTGTTGTCAATTCTCAAGAACAAAGAAAATGTATAAATCCACTTTCATATCTTTAGGATCTAGGTTTTATTAAAATTCTATTTTTTTTTTTTTTTAACAAAAAAATTATGAAGAGTGAAAGTAGTTAAAATAATAGTAATGTGAGTGGGTAAATTGTCCTTTTTGACACATTGGATTTTTTGTGGGCATAAAAGTCCAAGTTTACTAAAATGTTTACGTAATAAATTTTAAAGGAAATTAAAATATTAGTATTAAGAATGAATAAATACAAAAGTTTAGTTAAATTTTACTGTAATTCTTATAAAAATCACATTTCTGTTTTTATTTAAACATTTTAGTTACTGCATACTCAAATATGCTGTGAATTTTTTATGTTCAGATTTTTATAAAAAAAAAATTAGGAGTCACACTATACACAGGTAATTCTTTTCAATCCTGCTTTTTTTGCTGACTAGTTGTGCTATAGGTAATTTTTTTCTAGGGTTTTAAGTCATACCAAAAATTCAGGAGTTGCACTTAAAGTCAGCTTACAAATAAAAAAAATGTATCATCTGGAATAATTTTACAATTTGCATGGTAATTTTGTTATTAATTAATTTTCCTGTTTTCAGAGGAAATTTTATCTTTTAATCTAAGAATTTTGCCCTATGCATTCATTTTCTATGTAAAAAATATTAGCACATTCCAACTAAACACAAAAATTTCTATTTATAATTACTTGCCTCACGCTGTGACTAAATTTTCCATGTTTATCATTTTTTCAATTGTGCTTTTCTATTCAGGTTATAATAAGCAGAAAACAACATATAAATGTTGTTTGTTAATGGTTCAGTCATGGTTTTTAACCAAAAATTGACAGAAAAAATTTAATTCTCTTGTTTTGTTGAATAATTTATTTGCTTTCTATAGCTTAAAACCAGAAAATATTCAGATTGTAAGAATATTTTTCTTTCTTGGAAAATCTGATCCTCACGGGACAGATTGAGGGACAAAGGAAAGAAGCGTGTAAGATACTTGATGAGTTTGTGCAAATAGATGACAGAACAGGTTTTGGGAGAAATAACAAAGAGACAAAACTTATTAAGTGCTACAAGGAACGTGAAGATGTGGAGGGCCATGATCGCCCACGGGGAATGGCACATAAAAGAAGATACAAGTCTTATATGGGGAAGAAGAGGTTGATTCATATCTTTCTCAAGGGTATTTGCATGTAAGTGAATATAGCAAGCCCAACAGGAATTGGAACTTGGTTCTCCAATTAACAATACCAAGCCATTATCCATTACATCATCCACAAATTCAAGCTTCTTATAACATCTGGTATTCTCAAATGACCAGGCTTAACTTTAGTGACTGTATGGGAACTGGTGTTTCAATAAGTCTTGTTTTGTTTATTAAAGCAAAATTAGATTTAAATATTTTTCACTTTTAGGGATGATACAAAAATAACTAAATTTAAAGTCATTCTTCATTTTTCATTCTGGTTTCAGTCATCAGTTTAAAAAGAAGCCCTTAAGCTTTGTTTATCCATTAATTGATTCATTTTGTCTGTGATTGGGAGTTTCATTTATTAAAATCTCATTATTAGTTATGATAATGAAGAATGACTTTTTTTATTTTAAGAAAATTTAATTAAAAAACTTTGTATTGTCCCAGCATCATCCCAAACAAGTTTTATTATACTTGGTGTAAATGTTAATCTTGAGCTGTGCAGTAAGGCAGCTGATGGAAATCCTGAAAAAGGAGTTTGTAAATGTTCAAAACTGGATGGAATGCTATGACATTCTAAGGTGAGAACTTTGAAGCAGTAAACTAAAGCACCATCAGACTGTTTTTTATTTGGAAAAAATTCCAAATTTTCTTGACAATTTTTTTTTTTTGCATATCTGACTTCATTATACTTTAGTTTACTTTCTTTTTTAAAAAATGATTTCTTTTTTTGTTTTCATAAATTTAGACATTTTCTTAAGTAAAAATGTTTTTGTTTCATTAAAAATTTTAAGTATCCAGCTTTATATAAAGATTAAAATTTTGCTGATGAAGATTTTGTTTGACAGATATTTAAGCTACTTATTTTGAGACGAGAAGTAAAGAAAGCATTTGAATTATTACTGCTTTTGTCTTTAAAGGGGATTACATAGAAACTAAAAAATGAACTGGTATGAAATATTTTGAAGTTGCAATTTTCTTTGACTTTTTGGGGCATAAATTCATTTATGTGACAAATATTGTATTCTTGCTTTACATAGATTAAATTCTTCTTCTGTGTGCCATGTCACTTCTGAATGTGGAAGATCACAGCTCTCCACAACTTCCTATCCTTTGTAGCACTCAGTAAGGTTTATCCTTTCATTATCTTTCCCAGTCCCTGTTCTGATACACAAGTTTGTTAAATAGGTTAGTTGTTCCTCTGTCACTTATACTTTCATTATGTCTTGTCAGTGTCAGGTTCTCCAAGCCCTCTTTCCTCATTCTAGAAATTTCCATTCTCTCTTTCTGATTCTAAGTATAAATGTCTTTTTTTTGTTTCCATTTTCCTTAAAATCTCTTCATTACTAAATTTCAGTTCATTCTATGGGATTCTCAGCATCCTTCTATAGAACCACATTTTTTTTGCCTAAAGTCTTTCATTCATCTGTGAGGAGGTTGTCCAACAATTACTGTTATATAGAAGGACTGATATTCCATAACAATTTAGTAGTTTTTCTTTGTTTTTTCTTTTTCTTTATGGACATGGAATGTTTTTTTATGTAAATAAAAAATAAAATAAAAAACAAATAAATAGAAATAAATAAATAAAATAAATTAAAACTAAAAATACCAATTTTAACAAAGAATATTTAAAAAATAAAATAAAAAATTAAATTCAAGCACACGTGTGTGTGTGTGTGTGTACATAGATAGGAGGAGGTGCTGAAAAGTTTTTGGTCTGAGCCATTTCATGAATATCTGATGAAATGACTGAAGAGACCCTAGAGACTTGACAGCAACTAATAGTTTCATGCACAAAGCAATTCTCAGTACTTTGATTGTGTTTCCACCCTTTTCTGGATTGTGATCTCCCTCTCTTCCGGATTGTGATCTCCCTCTCTTCCGGATTGTGTTCCCACTCTCTTCCGGATTGTGTTCCCACTCTCTTCCGGATTGTGCCCCCCCTCTAGATTGTGCCCCCTCTTTTCCGGATTGCCCCCCCCCCATTGTGCCCCCCCCCCCCCCTGTATTGTGCAAACTCTCTTCTGGATTGTGTTCCAGCTCTCTTCTTTTATTCCTCATTTTTTTGTTTTTGGTGTCGCAAACCCAGTTTATTTTTTATTTTATTTATTTTATTTTGCTATTTGTTTGGTCTCATTTATTCTATGCTCATTTACACTACCAATTTTCTTGGACCTGTGGTACCAGAAATATGATAGGTTATCCATTTTGATCAACCAACCAAAGTCATATGATAATAAATGAATACTACACTTCAGACCCATAACTATGCTTCTCTTTTATAGAGATCATTGAGTATTAAAAATTTATTTAATAATACTTTAATATATGTGAATTAGTCTCGCAATTGCCTGAAATTCAAATGCTTGCTTGTAATTGTGTTCAAGCAGGGTAATTTTTTTGTGTTCCACATTTTGTCCTTTAGGACTTCATTAGACTAAAGTGATGTGAAAGATGAATGAAAGAAGATGAATGAAAGAAGATGAATGAAAGAAGATGCTGAAAATTTTAATTTAATAAAGTTTTTTTTTTTCAATATCTGTTTGAATATACAGTCTCACTGATTTCATTTAGTTTCTTTTTC
Organism: Acanthosepion pharaonis; assembly: GCA_903632075.3. Taxonomy (NCBI): domain Eukaryota; kingdom Metazoa; phylum Mollusca; class Cephalopoda; order Sepiida; family Sepiidae; genus Acanthosepion; species Acanthosepion pharaonis. The sequence continues at coordinate 2,309,729 of CAHIKZ030005404.1, read as the reverse complement.
TTTTTGCTTATGTTTCCATGACTTTATTTTATTAAATCTCCTCAATTGTGATAATAGAAGATCTGTCAAGAAAAGTGAAAATATAAGAACAAGGATGCAAATTTAATGTGGATGATCGAGTGATTAAAGCACTTTCTATACACTTTTGCATTAGTAAATTGCTTTCTCTTTTAATAAAAGTAGCATTTTTTTCTAAATCAAAATTATGGTCAGACTTATTATGGTGAGCAAGTAATGCATTGAGTGTATTGTTTTGTAAAAGATCCCTTTTATGTTCATATGATATTTTATTTAAAATCCCTTAGGTTTTTCCTATGTATTCCTTGTGGCAATTATTACAGGTGATAGTGTAAATTCCTCTCTCAAGTTTTATCTCATTTTGTTTTTTATTAAGTTTTTATTGTTTTTTCCTAAAATTGTTCTGATATATAAAAATTTATGTCATTCTCTTTCTCTCTCTCATATATATATATATATATATATATATATATATATATATATATATATATATATATATATATACTCAAACACTATTATTCCATGGTTATAATTTATTTCATTGGAATTGTAATCCCAATCAATTTATCAGACCTACAAATTCAAAAACTTTTTAAATTTGTAGGTCTGATGAATTGCATCATGACAACGATTCCAATGTAATAAATTATAACCCTGAATAATAGTGTTTGGGTCTTTTTATATTATAGCCTTTCTCTGTCCTGGACATTGAGCTCTACCTGGATTTTATCCTCTTGGAAATATATATATATATATATATATATATATATATATATATATATATATATAAAAGCAAATAAATCCTAATGAGCCAGATAGTACCTACCTAGGTTTCACCACATGGGATCATCAGGGTGAACACTTAAGGACTGAACAATTTCTTTAAGCTCTGTTTGGAGGTTTCTGGTTATTTCTTTTTTTTTTTTTTTCTTTCAAAATTTTTCCCTCGGATGCCAATTTGTTTGAAAATTGTGCTATCCAGGTTTTTTTTGCCCACCAAGTTCAAATTGATTTACACACACACACACACACACACACGCACACACATATAGTTGCATTGATGTGAGTTTGTAACCCTGGGTTTCACACTATTTGCGATCATCCGTTGGTTAATAAAACAAGCGAAAGGGTACCAATGTGATCAGTGCGAAAAGAATTTATTATATATTAATTGTTAATCACAAGATAGAAATGAAGCATGGAAATTAATGTTATTAGTCTGGAATTTTCAGTCACGCCTGTGTCCTTCATCAGTGGTGTGAGAAATAAACAGAGAAGACTCACCAACGATGTTTTTTTTTTTTTTTTTTTTTTTTTGGCTGGTGTGAACTTGTTGTAGATGGTATTATTAGTACAAATCATCCCTGCTTTATTCCTTTGCCTGCAAAACATTTTTGAAAGGGTGAACGCATTAGTCTGTTTTGTCTTTATCGATGTGGAAGGTGGGGGCGTGTGATTTTGAACTAAGAAGAGGCTTTTAGGATTTTAGGATTTCATATGTTGTCAGTGTTGATAGATTTGGCTAGATGGGTAGAGAGGGAGAAGGCAAGAAGGTAATAAAAATAAAATGAAAGGGGGCAGGGAAGAGGATAGGAAACGCAAAAAAAAGGATAAAATATTTTGATAAAAATTCTTTTAGAAAACTATATCCAGAAAATGAGGGATGCAGAAAAAATAAACAAAAGAAACGTAATTTTGGTAATAACAGTGCAGGAAGGAAAGCGGGGAGAGGCGTCTACAAAAATAGATTCTTTGTGTGCTTAAGTGTGATAAGTGTAAACATACCCTAATTATCTTATAAAATTTTGAAATCATAGGTCTCAGAGCAGAAAAATATAGTAATGGGGAAATGTCTGTTAAAATTTTGATTTAAAATGTGGGGAGTGGGGCTACTAATTTGTGGAGTGGTATTGCTGGTAATGGGTTTTCTTCTGGAAGGTATACTCTTTGAGTAAACCCAAATCTCTGTTTAGACCTTTTATGTGGGAGTTTATTTTTAGGATGTATTTCAACTCTGACCTGTGTCTATCTTACTAGCTGTCAAACCCAGACACTAAAAGCACGCACCTGACATCATTGATGCTGTGATCGGGTTGGTTGAAGTGTACTGATACCGGGAAATTGTTGTTGTTGTCCCTGATGCTCTTCTTGTGGTTATTGAACTGTAACTGGAACTCGGTTCCTGTTTGTACCACATAATTTCCCTTCTCGCATTTGTGGCAGAAGAGTAGATATGCGAGATTGTAGCTGTCACAGCTTAGATCAGGTGGTCTAAATACTACGGTGAGTGCTGGGGGGGGTGTAGGTGTTTTGAGTGTCGATGTGTTTGCAAACCAGGCATCAGGGTTTGTTGCAGATGACATTTCCATGGTGTGGTGGTGTGTTGCAGATTATTGATGATGTTAAAAATCTGAAGAGGTTGGGGGCCTGTCGCCTCGCATGTAGGGGGTTATCACTAAATAGACTGCTGATAGTCTTGTCTGATTTTATATGTTAGAAATCTTTCATTAATACGCGAGAAAGTTTATGTATGTTGTGATTAAAATAACAGACCATCGGGATTCTGGAATTCTTTTTAATTACATAGTTGAGGAGAGTATTCCTGTTGAGCTTAGCTTTGGTGATGGATTCTTTGATTATTTTGGGTGGGTAATTCCTATTTAGAAAGTGATTGTAGTCTGATGTGTAAATCATAATCTTCCTTGTGAGAACAGATGCATTTGGCTGTAGACTATAGATTTCTTTAGGTTTGTGGAGTGGCAACTTTTGAAATTGAGGTAGCAGTGACCGTCATTTTTCTTTGGTGTAAAGTGTAGTGGAGATGTGGTTGTTTTTGAGACGTACCATTGTGTCCAGAAACGGAATGGAAGTGGTGGAATATTCCATAGTGAATTTGATGGTGTGGTGGAAGGTGTTGAGGTGATTTTTAAGATCTAGGAGATTGTTCCCTCCGTGTGTCTATATGAAGAAGATGTTGTCTATGTACCTGTAGTAGTGTAGAAGAGCCAGGTGGTATCTACTAAACATAACGTGTTCGAGGGCATCCATGAAGATGTTAACATAGCTGGGGGCCATTTTCATTCCCATTGCAGTGCCTCTAACTTGAAGAAAATTGTGTCTGTTTTTATTGATTAAATTCAATGATTCATTCTTCTATGCATTGAATATTGCTGCCATATCTGGTCTAGTGGCCCTGCTACATATTTCAAGATCCTCAACAAAATACAAAAGAGTGTGTAATATAATTGATCCTAGCCTAGCATCTCAACTTCAGGCAATTTCTTACTACTCTGTCATGGCTTCTCTTTGTCCTTTCTAGAAATATTTTCATGGCAATTGTTCTAATGAGCTTTCCTCCTTAACACATCGGCCACATGAATTTATGTGTAGTAGTAGATTGATAACTAGGTCTCATTGTTTTACTGTGGAATTAGCTAGATGTAAGCATAGGTTCAATTCTAAAAGATTTTTTTTTTCTTGCATTTATCACCTGTGGAACTTTCTTCCAGTTTCTTGCTTCCCTTCAACAATTTAAATGCAACATCAATCGCCATTTCCTGTCTTCCTGAAACTTTATTTTTTATCCCCACTAGTCTTTTCATTGTCTTCCATCCTCAGCAACCTGTTGCATCTTTGTGGCATTATCACCTTACTTGGGATAAAATGATTTAAAAAAAAAGTCATGAACAAGTAGTAAAACTTTTATAAATTTAACATTTTAGTATTTTATCTGTTACTTATTTTGATCATACATATATATATATATATATATATATATGCATGCATGCATGCAGGCAGGAGTAATGGATAGCAGCTCAGACTAAAGAATTGGAGAGCCAAGTTCGAATTCCAGTCAAATCCATTAAAATTAACTTATGTGCTAATACCCTTGGGAAAGGTATTAATCCTCTTCTTATCCCTCCAGCTATGGGTAAATAGCAGGATAGACTGGGTTTTATAGCTTTGGGTGGCAACTGGTCTAGGAGAAGGATAACCCCGTATTCAAAACCTGCGGAGGGTTATTTGGGGACCTTGTGGCATTTCGTCCACCATGTCTCTGTATTCGGCCCTTCAAAAAGTGTGGTTGGTTCTGCACAAAGCCTTCAGCACTATAATCAAATCATATGTGCTGGTGTCATTTCCTAGGAACTAAGCTGTTTGACCCTCATATGTTGAATATGATGGGAGAGTCCACCATGTGTGTGTGTGTGTGTTTATGCGAACATGTTTACACAAATATAAGCATCTAAAAGTAGCAATTGAAGACTTTAATCGCTGATGTAATCACAATTTAATAAAAATGATACTAATTTTATAAATTATTGATGATTAATAACTAATGGTTTTAATTTTAATTTAAAATGAAAAATTAAAAAAGTATCTCATTTAGGTAAATTGGGAATATAATTTTGATTTAGATAATCAATTTTTAATTAACTGACAAATGAGCTTAATTTAGTCATGAACATCATCAGACTGTAAGGATGCTATACTTCTATTCATGTCAGCTTCATACCAATGTCTAACTCTCTGTGAAGGATCTAGGTTCTGTCAGTGGTATTGTCAGCGATTTTTTTTTTTTTTTTTTTTTTTTTCCCCACTGTCTGTCTGTTTGTTTGTCTAAGGTGGCACCTTGTAAGATAGCAATGCAAAAATTATTGATGTGTCCAAATCATTTCAACTTTTTCTTCCCAATGGTGTGTCTGCTTTTTGTTTGATGGTTTCTTGCAATTTGTGATGTGGTCTATGTTTGAGATGCCTAGGATGGTTCTGTAGCATCTCATTAAACACGTTAGGATGGTTCTGTAGCAACTCATTAAACACGTTAGGATGGTCCTGTAGCAACTCATTAAACACGTTAGGATGGTTCTGTAGCAACTCATTAAACACGTTAGGATGGCCCTGTGGTAGTTGGGATCATCAGGTCAATGTGAACGATCCTTTCCATAACTGTATAGTATGTGCTTTGGCAGGGTTACATACAGTTTCAAATTCAGAGATTTTCTTTCTCGTAAACCGGTTGCCACCCAAGGCTATAGAACCTAGTCTGTCCTTCTATTTATCTATAGCTGGGGTGGGGGAAGAGTTAGATTCATGCCTTTCCCAATGGTATTATTAGCATGTAATTGAATGCAATAAATTTTCTACAACTTTTCACTCTAGACTGATGGACAAGAAACTTTGGCATTAAATAGCACCAGCTTACCAAAAAGTATAAAATGAAATCATTTTCTTGATACGCATTGCCATCTAAACTTGGTATATCTGCAACTGAAAAAATAGGAAATATATGAAGAGACTTCAAGATATGGCTCGGGCTACATCTATGTTGACCTAGCATTCTCATTTTTTGAATATAGTTTTTACCTTTCAAGGATTCTCTTTCTACATTTCCTGTGATAGTTTTATTATTCATTTCATGATTTGGGTAAGTATTTCATTTTTACTTTTCTCTTTTTCTCTGGACAAAATCCAAAAAAGAATCTGTAATGTTATCAGTCCTGACCTGGTATCTTGGCTTTAGTCACTTTCTCACCAACTTAATGTAGCTATGTGACAGGAACAGTAACATTGCAGATTCTTCTTTGGATTTTATCAAGCAACTTCAAATGCATAGCAGGAACACCAGACCATACGTGGCAACAATAAATATGTAAGATAGCTTCTGACAAGAAAAGTTGTCTAGCATGACACAGGGAACCAACTTTCTTAACAGCAGACCTAGCAATTAATTGAATATAGTCTTTCCATTTTATATCAGCAGAAAATATATTCATAAATTTATACACACATACCCATTTTGGTATTATTGTATATAAAAGCATAAATAAGTATAAATAAATGTAACCTTGGTTATTAATCTGCTTGTTTCAGTCCAAGATTATTATACTTTGTAAATAAGACCCGGACTCAATTAGTATCACTCAATCAACACATTTTATGAATAATGTCCCTGCTTTCTTTCTTTCTTTGTTAACGTCTTCCCGCCTTTTCTTTCCTTCCCTCTTAACATCTCTCCCCACCTTTCTTTCTTTCTTTTCCTCTTAATATCTCCCTGTCATTTCTTTTTTCCTTTCTTTACATCTATCCACCCTTTCTTTATTTCTTTCTGAATCTTTCCTTTCTTTCGCTTAACATTTTCCCACCCTTTCTTCTTTTCATAACATCTCTCCTTTCCTTCTTTCTCTCTTAACAACTCTCTGCCTTTTTTTTCCCTCTCTTAATATCTCTAAACCCTTCTTTTTTTCTCTTATGTCACCTTGTTTTTTCTTTTTTATCATCTACTTGCTGTTTCCTTCTTAACGTTTCCCTTTCTTTCTTTCTTTCTCAACATGTCTCCACCGTTTCTTTCTAGTTGACCTTATTTTTATTCATTTTCTCATGAATTTTATACTCATATGTCTAAACTTATACTTAATAGGCATATAAAAGCCTTATTTTGTCAGTAATTGTACTAATATATATATATATATATATATATATATATATATATATATATATATAAAAGTACTGATTGTACTAATATATATGTAAGAGTAATGATGATATATCTTAGTTGTTACCACCAGTGGAATTTGCAGCTGGTTTTAACTATTTTATGTTTTTTTCTGCTTTGTCTGTTGTTTGTATGCTTGTTTTCTTGTCTGGTGTGTTTTTTGGCCTTCTGCAAGTAGTTGATGCAACTGGTGGTTTATAGACATGACACAGTACCTTGCTTCTTTCTTTTTATCTCATTAGCAAGAATATTTCAGTTTGACAAGTTCACAGAACAAAGTTTCAGTTTTAGAAGATGCCACGTGCGCCTGACAAAAGATTAACCAAAACCGTATGATAAAAACAAGCTATAAGGAAATTGAATAGAAAATAGGTTGCACTGGGGTTAGTTTTGCCCAACCCTACTACAAAGCTAAAACATTAACCTCAAAACTTGAGCCATATTCTTAAATACCCACATCAGAATGAGATTTCCATAGAGATGCCATGTATGGCGGCAAATTTGTTTGGATACATCTAAATTGTCAGCTGTTTTTTTTTTTTGTTTGTTTTTTTTATCATTTCATACCAATCAAGGTGGTAAAGCCACTAAGACACAAGGGGTTACTGAGTATAAAAGAATAATAAGAAATATTATTAAGGAGCAAGAACAATAAAAGAGAAATCAAGAAAACAGTAAATAACGATTGAAGTTGCATTAAAATTTTTAAAAATCAAAGTTGGCTGGAAGTTACGGAACCAGAAGAGAGTTCCACAGGCAAGAAGTGTGAGAAAAGAAACTCTTAGCATAGAACTTATGCTTATATCTAGCCAATTCAACAGTAAATGAATAAGACCTTGTTGCTTGAATTCATAAAATCTAGGTACCATAGTGGGAAATTGATCAGAGCAATTACCATGAAAGTACTTAAGAGGCACATGGAAGCTACATTGCAGTGGTGGGAAAGCAACTGAAGCTGAGATGCCAGGTCAGCACCAATAACATTGCAGATTCTTCTTTGGATTTTATCAAGAATCTTTAAATATATAGCAGGAGCAGCAGACCATATGTGGCAGCAATATTCAGAGCATAGATGAATGGTAGAAATATGTAAGATAGATTCTGGAAAAACAAACTGTCTAGCACAACACAGTGAACCAACTCTTTTAACAGCAGAACTAGCAGTTGATTCAATATAATCTTTCCACTTCATGTCAGCAGCAAGAAGGTGCAATGAGTCACTCTCCTGGAGGTTAGCATCAGCCATGGTAATGAAAAGAAGAACTCAGATCAATGGTTAAAAATGGCTTTGAGCAAATGAATCATGTTTGTCTTAGTGAGTACTATCCTACTGTTCATCCTTGTGGACTGGCACTGAAGACTCACAAACCAAGGACTTTACCAAATAACAGAAACTACCTCACTTGAAGACTTTCAACAGAAACCTCAACTGTTGTGTGCTAGACCACACATTAGAACGACCATGAACTAAACCTTAAGCCACAACAAGATGTCCAACCATTGTAAATTGCACCGTCATGTGTTAGTCTGTGAACCTTTATAAATCTACCATGTGAGCATATTCTGAACTGAGAAACTCTGGTACTTGGCTACATATAGCAAAGTCATTTGCATTGGTGGCAAAAGGACACCACCAAATCTTTGTCACCCATTACGATAAAAGGGACACTAATTGTGGCCATTTTTCCTTGCTATACAATATAGATAAAATTCAAAATAATATTACTATTAATGCTACTAGTGTAAATAAATCAAATAAAATTAGGATGACTGAAATACTAACAGCATTTATAAGCCTTCCATTCATCAATGCATTGAATATTGCTGCCACATCTGGTCTGGTGTTTTTGTTATATATTTACAGATTCTTGATAAAATCCAAAGAATCTGCAATGTTATTGGTCCTGACCTGACATCTCAGCTTAAGTCACTTTCCCATCTCTGTAACATAGCTTCCCTGTGCCTTTTCTATAAATAATTTCACCGTAATTATTTTGATGATCTTTCCTCTATGTTGTTATTTTATCCCCCCACCTTCCGCCACAGACAAATTGTACATATAGGAACGAGTTAGGACTACATAAAGACTTTGAGGTATTATGATGGCTGTAGTAGGAATGGTAAGATAGAATGTGTTGTTTTGGTGTAAGGAATACTGTGGTATGCTAGGGTTAGTAATTGTGGCTAGCTAAGTTTGACGGATCGAAAACCAGCCTTCCCCCATCACCTCTTTTAGCCTTGTGCAACATTTTTGTATCTTTCAAAATAAATATTGCTTTCCTCTATGGTATCTAGACTTTATGAATTTAAGCGTATTATTGGATTTGCTGCTCATTCTCATCATTTTATCTGTCTGTCTTAATTCCTGTTCTTTTATTTTTCTCTCTCCTTAATATTTTCCCATCCTCGGTAAGACAATAAACTATATCTGCGCCCTGGGTAAGATGATAAACTACATCCAACAGCAAGGCCTCTGAGAAGGAGGTTTTGAGGAATCACCTCATAATTGCTGGTGTTCCCAGGTCTACCCTGACCCGAGGTGGTAGCACCTGTTAGGCTCTCAGCTATAGGCAAATAGTTAACCCCAAACTGGGGTCAAAACATTATGAAAGTATAAAAATAGATTTTAATACCAGAAATACTTTGTAAAAAAAAAAAAAATTATTACCAGCAATACATTTTTGAAAAAATATTTCCAGCAATACATATTTGAAGGAAAATTATCAGAAACAGATTTTTGAAGAAAAAAATATTACCAGAAATAGATTTTTGAAAAAAAATATTACCAAAAATTTTATCGGCATTAAATAACCCATTGAGGTTGATATGCCGTAAAACAAACCAAACCAAACCAAAGTAACTCCCTGCATCATAGTGGCTTTATTGCCTTGTTATGGGGTAAAAGGATTAAAGAAAAAAAATGAAAGATTGACAATATTCCATTTAATAAAATTTCAAGATAACAAGGATGAAAATAGTGTGAGGAATATTCATTATAATTTCTCAGACTCTCAAAGAGTTCCACAACATTCAATCCTGAGATCAAGTACCAAATGACCTTGATTTTTTAATCAATAAATCTTTACTTTCAGTGAAAAAAACAAAAAAAACAATGGCAGGTTCTAGAATGAAGTTTTGTATGCATTTTAATTGCACTCTCCTTTCTTCTGAGATTATTGAAGGCTTGCAAATGAAAGCTTCACTGGGTTTTACGTGGCACTCCCTTAAAATTGCATCTGCTCTGAATTTTCTCCATCTTATTGTTGCATTTTCATCACAGTATTCATGGTCGAATGCCCTCCAATTGTTAATGAGAGTTGGATGAATAGTTCAAGAGTATTCGACCAAGAACATCATAAAAGAAACAATCATATGAAAGAAAATGAGTAAAAAATATAAATAATAATAAAGGTAATTCATTTTTTAATTTAATCTATGCAAGACTACGGTTATGACAATGGAATGAAGCACTGGTAATATAACAGTGAAATGAAGCACTGGTAATATAACAGTAGAATGAAGCAATGAACATATGTTGGTCGAGTGAAACAGTGGCTATATGACAGTAGAATAAAGCAGTGGTTATATGATGGTCGAATGAAGCAATGCCCATATGACGGTCAAATATCTGCCCATCTCAAACACTTATAAAAAGCAACAATAAGAGAAGTATAAATCAAGCCAAAAAACAAATAATGAAAACTCATCCAAATTCTGTATTTTTATTTCTTTACTTGCTTAAAGGCTGTTGTATTGAGCAGCATTTATGATAGCTCCTGTGGTTGGCTCTTGATTGGGCCTTCATCACAATAAGTAGGGAGAAGTATATGCAATAGGCAACAATAAACTACAGAAGAGCTCAAAATTGATTGCTGCATTTAAGTATTGCATTAATATTTAAGCTTACCTTTTAAAAATTCAACAATAATTCTTTTGCCACCACTTCAGTTTAAAGACAATTTGATGTACATAAATCCTTACTTTCTGTATAAACAATTTATCTCATGAGTGACTTTTTCCTGGATTTCACAATTAATTTGGATTATTCCCAAATTTATTTCCAAGTTATAAATATTATTATCATACAAAAATTTTGTTGCAAAAAATCGCCGAAAACAATCGCAGTAATTAAAAATTGGGAATCCAAAATTTCATGAATGCAGGTCTGAATCTATACCAGAATGTCTTTAATTTGCTCACAGAGTCAGCTTGATTCCAAAATGGTATGATATGTTGGGTTACAACCTCTAGGAATAAAGCTGGAAAAGTGTGACACACTGACATTTGCATTTATCATATAGAAGATGAGATATTTAAAAGTTAGAGAGTTGTGTCCCTTTAATTGAAAAAGTGTGACACACTGACATTCACATTTATTTTATTATAGATTTCATAGTTTATATATGTAACTGACTTCTCTGATTCTTAAAGATGTAAAGGTCAATCTATATATAAAATTCTGTGACTAGTCCATTCATCCATCTGTCACACTGTCTAAAATAGCCATACATTGACTAATCAAAACCAAATTTTGAGGAATGAAACACATCACAAAAAAACCTTTCCAGTTTGTCATACTTTTTCTAAATACACTTTGTTGATATATAAAATTATACAAAATTATATATCATTATATTATTCATATATATATATATATATATATATATATTGATATTTAATTAATTCATCGAGTCTGATAGAAACCTCTACAGAATGCAGGAAGCACTGGACGGCCGTTTGGCTTGTCCTATATTTGGGACTCATCAGCAGTGCGCATCCACTACCGAGTATCGAACCCTGACAGTTGGGTTGTCAAGCGAACGCCATACCAACTGTTCCAAATGGGCCTCGGTGACGAAGAGATTCCAAATCAGACTCAACTTAGTGCCGCTCGCTCACATATTCGTGGCGGAACTCAACTGAGTTCTCTGTAACCATAGGACTGTGCCCCGGAGCCCACGACTACTCTCACCAAGCCGCTACCAACTGGAGCATTAGAAGCCGGTTCAAGCGAAGATAAACAAAGGTAGTAATTAGTAGGAGGATTTGATAATGATATTTAATTAATTCATCGAGTCTGATAGAAACCTCTATATATATGTATATATATATATATATATATATATATATATATATATATATATATATATATATATACACACACACGCACATTGCAGGTAATAGATCCATTGGCATATAATTCAGGTGAATCCTAGTAATATTAGATATTAAAACTGATCCACAGAGAGAGCTCAGTGTATTTATTATAGCAGAGTATATATTTTATACACCAAAAAATGAGACAGTCTAGGGTTGAGGAAGGCTGGTATATGTCAGTGCTGGCCTGAAATAGACTATAACCACACGAGGTAATTTTGGATTTTTTGCTGTATAAATATATATATATATATAACCCAATTATTATTTTCTTAGCTTAGCTTTCTTAGCAAATTCCATCTTACATGTGCTCTCAGCCTTTTATGAGGTTTTATTTGCTGATACCATTTATGATGCAGAGAAAAAGTTAGGTTCACTAGAATATTGATAAAATTAGCTTAGTACACAACAGGGGTAGAAAAATTTTGCTACCCCAGTTTTCCAAGTATCTTCGAGAATTTCGCAGCTGTTCGAAACTCAAGTGTAACCTATAAACTAGTCGTTCAAAATTATTTTGGGGCCATGTCCCACCTAAGCATCTCTAAAGTCCTGATGACTCCACCCCTCCCATGATATATAATTCTTATTCAAAAAGTGAACATGTGGAGGAAGCCTAAAAGACCATTCTTAAGAATTTGAGACTGTATATATGCAATAGTATTATCATTTAATTTTAGAATTTTACAATATTCATAAAAATATTGTGTTACTAACACAGACATACACACACATATATAATTACGCATATACAGACATACATAAAAATATTTGTATGTATGCATACTATATTTACACTGTATGTAATAACTCTCACTCATACTGACTCAGAATCACTGGGGGGGGGGGGAAAGTCACCATTAATAATTCATTCCCAGATTGCTCCCCCCCTTCAAATCAAATTGTCCCCTATGGGAAACATGACTATAAACCAAACTGTGACCCATTTGGCTTTCTGAATGTTGTGCATAATTTCATTAAAAAATTAATGTTTATTCAAATTTTGTTCATTCTTTTTTGTTCACTCATAGACACTTTCATATACAACCAGAATATTATCATTGATAACTCTCTCCTCCAATTTGCCGACCCTAGTTACTATATTCTTAATACTTGATATAAAGCAAAAATATCACAATGATAAAATCGGTCAATAATTATTTATAACTCATGCATGCAATTACAAGTAATCCATAATAATATTTTAAATTTTGAAATCATATTTATTTTGGGCATAAGAATTTTTTCAAGCTGTTTCTAAATCTTTGATTGTCTTTCAGTCATTTTTCCTCACCTGGTATCCTCTTCCACTGCACCTATGAGACACACTGCACTGTTTGGGAACCATTGACATAGATAAACAATGATTAGATACAATGTTTCTTGTATTTCATAAATTTTCATTGAAGGTAATGTTTTCATTATTTTACCTGATAGGACATAGCACATCGAAGAAGTGGAAGAAGACTTTTGGGTTTTTAGTATTCTCTTTTTCATTTTCTTCTTATACAAGAATAAATACGATAACTCATTTATATAATATAGACTTAAAATGCTCCAACTTTATGTTAGCAAAAAGGTTACAATGAATTACAAACTAGGGATACCAAAATCATTCTGTCATAAGTCGAAGACCTCCTGTACTCAGCAAACAAAGTACATGCAAGTCAAATCTAAGCAAAGCAATAGTAATGAGACAAAAGATTCAGAATGTAAGAAATGTGTTCACATGCAAAAGGGATACAGTCGAGTGATTATAGCATTCTGTCTTCAAAACAAGAACAAAAATACTGCAAATGAGACCAAGATTTGATCCATTTTTATTGGTTAGGAAGAAATCCCAAAATCTCTCTGTATAAATCTATTTGATATAAAAGTATTCAACATTGTATTGGAAGCCCTTAGGTTTTGATAAAGATTTGACATCAGGATTCAAAAATAGTTAAGAACTATAGACATAACAACATGAATTTTTACAAAGATTTCATTCAAGGATTAATTGCTGCCACATTATGAGCAAACAATGAAACAACACTACCAGGCACATTATATATTTTATTAATAGATTGTATCTCAACAGTAACAGAAGTGTTTTCTTTTTCGATCTCATCTGTATTTTCCGGTTGCAAAGATGATGGCCGATAACGATTTCTCCTTTCTTTACTTTCTTTTTTTAGCCAATTGCTTTGCACACCTGGAAACAGGTGTGCACTTATTTGACTTCTGTTTTATTTCCACTAAAGAATATTTTAAAATAAAATTAAAAATGTATTTTTCTCAATATACCCTCTATTTCGTTTTGGAAGTTAATTTTTTTTTTTTTTTTACATGCACCATTTTTAAACTTAGCTAAAGTAAAGGATTAAAAAATTTTTTTTTTTTTTATGAATTGCAACCATTTGTGATCTCATATTACTTTCCAAAAAATGTATTGTCTGTTTTGTGCCTGTGTTGATATTTTGAAAGGAAAGAAATGGCTTCTGATAAAATTTCAGCTGGAGGAATAGATTTTTCTTTGTCTTTCTTTTTTAATCTCTTTCACTTGGTCCATTAGACAGTTTTAAGAAGTAAAAACCAAGAGGATAATGTTGAAAAAAAAAATTTTTAAGTAATCAACATTCAATTAACAAACGAGAATTGTAGGTTGCCATTGTGGTGTTTATTCACATCATCTTCAGATGTTTGTGCCAGATTTGTGAATCTGTTTGATGGGCTATACCACTGGTTCTTAACATTTTTTGGCCATACTCCACGAAAGTATCTTGAAAATCCTGATGTCTCCATCCTGTATAGTAAATATTCAAAAGCATACTAAAATTGTTTGGTAAAAGTTTGTTACTGGTTCCTAAACTGACTTTATGATGTTGTAAAAACTACCAAAGGGAGGTAATAAATAATGCTGACTTATGCAGTAGTTGTTGCTATTCCAATATTAAAGAACAAACAAAAGTAATGATAACTAGTAAAAACTATATATATAATTTAGTTTTATGGTCAAGGTTAGTTTTATGGTTAGGGTTAGCATGCAAGTGTTGACCAAAAATAAATGATTTTTGTTGATAATTATAAAATTAAAAAAAATATACACTATTAACAATTAATGAAAATTCAGCAAATATTTTTTTGCTCTTCTTGATCTTACCTGATTTATATCCAAGAAAAAAATGTTATTTCATTTAAAGAACAACTTGAATGTTAATGACCCTTCTCAAAACTATAGAAAATACTAAAATATTCCTTGTTTGCTTGCAGGGATACTTATATTTTATCTCCAAATGTGACCCAGTTATTTCCAATTAGCTCCCTGTTTTTTCTTTTTATACAGGTTCATTGCATATCACCTTTTAATATTTTTTTTCAAGTAGCTTATGTTGACATACCTTTTTAATACTCAAAATCCTATATGACCACTAAAATTTCCAATTGCCCATTTTCTGTTGGGAAACCATGATATAGATTAAATATTATGGAATAACATTTTTAAATCAAACTTTATCTAATATCCACATGTTGGATTGTGAACTTATTGATCCTTCCTCTTTATCAATTTTTTATTTATTTATATTATTTACAAGTGTGCTTATCATTATTATTACAGTGTTTCAACTGTTGTACTCTCTGGCCTTCCTCAGGTGCTTGTCAGTTCAGATAATGTTCAAGTAGTTTTGAACTGAATCCTTTATTTGATCTTGTGGTAGATTGTTCTTGTTTCACTAAACAATATCTATGGATAACTCATCTAGTTCTTATTATTGTAAGCCCTGAGTGAATTATGTCATGAACCAGTGTTTTTATCCACTATCCTATTTTCCCATGGGACAATCTTGAGTGTAGAACTTGGAGATTTAAATTTAATCAGGCTTTTCTTTTTTAGGTTTTTCTCAGGACACAACTATAATATTTAAAAAAAAAAAAAGAAAAAAAAAATTTAAAAAATTATTAAAAATCAGAAAAAAGATTTATGATCATTGCTTGAAAGATATAATCAGGATATTGATATTGCAGTTTGCTAATAGGTATTTAATGATTTAAAGTTAAAATATTGTTGTGTGCTGTGGATTTCTTCCTCCCTCCACTTGCACAATTGGAAACAGATTTTATCAAAATAAAAAATATCAAGTCCTTTAATTCTTAGACATTGAAATAGTATAATGATTTTAAAATCAGTAATATGGCCAAGTCAAGACAAAATTACTCTGGAGCTGTTTTTTTTTGTTTTTTTTACTTACGTTATTTACATTATTCAAACTGTTATACTCATCTTCATTGCCATATTCACAACGTTTCAGCTATTGTATGCTCCAGTCTTCTTCAGGTGATTGGAATTTCGAACCGAACCCTTTATTTATATGGAGGGGAAAGGGAGACCACTTCCCCCTGTGGGATAAAGTTGAAATAATAGACAGACAGAGAACATCACTGGAAAATACAAAAATTTAAGGAATCAGCTAGGCCACAAAAATCTCCTGAGCCAACCAAGCATAGAAATGAATACAATACAATACAGTAATAAGGAGTGCCAGAGAAAAGCAACGAATAACAACAAAAATTGCAATATAAGCTCTACAAAAAAATAAAATAACAGAAAAATTGCAATATGGGCACTGGTAAAAAATGATGGCCAAGACATTAGGTTTATAAGTCCCAAAAATTCATACACAGATGTCCTCAAGAGCAAATAGCTCAGTGGATAAAGGCTTTGGTTAGATCCAGTGATTAGACCCAAAAAGTTGTAAGTTCAATACCAGGCCACAGCTGTGGTAAACCAAATCTTGGAGAGTTGAGTTAACTGTGACATCTGGAAGAGGCATGGCACATAGCACTAGAACAATCTACCCCAGTGGAAGAAATAAAGGGTTTGGTTTGAAATGGCTGAAATATTATGAATATGACATAATAGTCTGAATAATGTGAATAATATAAGTATTCATCTCAGAGATATAGACAAATACTGTTTTTTTTTTTATTTTATTTTATTTTTAATATTGTTAACACTGCTGTAAATCTGCTCGGTACATTTCTACTTCTGTTTCTCTTTTTCTACCCAATTATACGAGGACATTTTGGTATAGATATTAGTGTTCGCTCCTACAGACAGTGTTTTATGATGATTGCTGTTGGTACAAAATGTTTTTCAATTGTTATGGACAGATTTTTTGATAATTTATTAAACTTCGTGACAGAATAAAACCTAGAAAAATCGATGAAACCATTTTTATCAGTCCATGAAGTGAGCTTAGCTAGTACCCACCGTGCCACTTACATAGTAACAAACCCCCCACATTCCCTCTGTATTTCATCGTCGAGAAATAAGTTCCACTTGAACAGCTTCTTTCCACAAACCACTACCCTATGGAAAAGACTCCCTCGAGGATGTTTCCCCTGATTACTACAATCTTAATTCATTCAATTCGAAAGCTAATACTTATCTTCCCCCTCCTATCCATATAAACTACTCCTTAACATAGCCCTCTATCTTGAGTCCCCGCACCCGGTTCTTGTATTGGGTGAACCTTACTGTAAAAAAAAAAAAAATACCCTACTATTTCTAGTCTGTTATGTTTTTTGTTTTGTTTGACACAAGGCCACATCATAAGAGGGAAGAAAGATTGTGTTGGATTACCTTGCCAACTGGAAAAAAAACTTGATTTTTCAAAATTAATTTTTGAAATCTAGAATGTAAAACCCAACCTTTGACACATGTGAGGAATATGCAACTACTTTTGGCCACTAAGTAGTCACTTTCTATTACTCAGTATCTGTGTGAATTTCTTGAATGAAGAGTTATTATGTATTTGGACTAATATCCTTATCTTAGTTGCTATTTTCACAACATTTCCCCTATCATTCCCTCTAGAAGTAATCCTGAGAAGTACTAAAAATAAGAACTAGTTGAGATATTTCTAGACACAGGAGGTGGAACAAGAACAGAGTTACCCAATAGATAATAAAGGGTTAAATCCAGAATATATTTTATAATTATACATGCTCTATCTCTGATATTGATCACTTTTACTTATAAGTATAGCATATCTTAAAATTATATTTTTATCATATATACTTGGTGTAACAGCAAAATTATCCAAATATTGTAACATCAAAATTGTCCGACTGTTAGAGTAAGCTTTGAACCATTATATCTTAGAAATGGTTAAAGATACCTTACTGGAATTCTCTGAAGTTTTTATAACACCATTGGGCTTTACTTTAAGCAATAAGAATGTATTTAGCTCTAAGTTGAAATGATGATCCCTTTTGCTGTTGTGACCTCCTGATCCAGTTTTCCTCTCTACTGTTTCCTCTTTTTTTTAAAGTTCTTCACCATTTTCTTGATGGTTCTTGAAGGGACTTTGAAGATGGAAACCAGAGTATGAATGTTGGTACCATTACTAAAGACCTGAATGGTCTTTTTCCTCTCATCATTGCTCTGTTGTAAAGACAGAGTGGGGCTGACACAAAACTTCAAATTTAATTATATAATTAAATTAAAAGCATTAGTTCCATTTCATCTTCAAGCGAATTTTGGAATAACTTATTTTTAAATTTACTGAGTTTTAAATGCACATATAAATTCATAATTTCCTGTTTCCAAGGATACAGAGAAATCCAATCATTCAGACACGGGCGGTAGCATGTTCATTTTTATTAACTATTGTTGTATCAATTATGAGTTATGTTTGAAAAAGAGGTTAAGTTTAGGGAGGGTAGGGATGTATTTTTCAATGAATTCTGACATCCGTTAAGTGCATGTCGTCTGGGTTTTTTTATTAATGGCAAAAAGTTTTTCGGCATTTTTTCCATACTTGTATACTTAAAGATTCTTTCTAGCAGTGTTTGGGTTAGAATGTTTTATTTAACTACAATTTTAAAATATTTTTACTCTTAACTACTAATAGACTATATTTCTTTTTAAAACAAGTAAATGTAATAGAATTACTTAAATTATTTAAAATTACTTTTTCATATCAAAAATATGTATGTATATTACCAGCTATCATTTTTAAATTTTATTTTTAAATTTTATTTTTAAATTTTATTTTTAAATTTTATTTTTAAATTTTATTTTTAAATATTATTTAAGGAAAATTTTTGACAATGATGGCCAAAAATATCTATTCTATTTCTCTGATTTGGTAAATTTTTAATTTTTTAAAATTTTTTATAAATTAGTAATATATAGTTTCTCATGTATGCTAAGTTTATAAAAAATAAGAATTTACTGAATGCTTTTAATTTAATTATAAAATTAAATTTGAAGTTTTTAGCTTCAGTTTTTTAAACATGGTTATTACTGTGTAGTGAAAAAAAACATATTTTAAATAAGTTAATTTATAATATATATATATATATATATATATATATATATATATATATATATATAAATAAAACTGGAAAGGTTTTTTTGTGATGCATTTCATCCATCTGGATTTCAGCGGACCGGGTTTTGTTGACATTGCCACGTTTATACATGTTCATGAAATGAGAGACGCAGATAGTTTCAAAATCTTTTGAAAGAATTTTTTTTTTCTCAATCTAGCCAAATTCATCTGTATTCTTTTTCTTTTTCTCTCCATCACCTTTGTCCTTGTCTCTATCTCACACTGTGACAATATACAATCTACCAAGAATGGTGATATATTGTAAGAAACTTGACGTAAATTTATCGTCGCTGAACTAGTGATCAAGGCACTTTCCAGACATTTTTGTCTCAGTGGATTATTTTCTCTTTTAATCAAAGTAGCATCACCTATGTCAAAAATGTGATCTGTTTTGTTACAGTGAACACCCAATGCGTATTGCGTGTTGTTAGTTAAAATGTCCCTTTTGTGTTTATATATTTTGTTTGTTTGCATGTGTAGATCTGGCAACATCAACAAAGCCCCGTCTGATGAAATCCTAATGGATGAAACGCATCACAAAAAAAACTTTCCAGTTTGTCATATTTTTTCTAAATACTGTTTGTTGATATGTAAAATTATACAAAATTGTATATCGTTATATCATACATATATATATATATATATATATATATATATATATATATATATATATATATATATGATCAAATAACAAACAAATAGGAAACATATATCAATCTAACGTGTTTCACTTTTATTAAAGCTTTGTCAGAGATTGATAGAAAACAAAGTGACAGAAACACTGGTATTTTCAGCTATGTTTGGGTCAGTTCTCATTTGTCAGACAAGTGTCACATGCATTAAAACCATAGATTCTGGATATGTAATATGATAAAAATATAGTTTTAATGTATGTTCTATTTATGGTTAAAAGTGCTCAATATCAGGGATAGAGCATATGTAAATATAAAAGTGGACACTGAAGTCAACACTGAGCAGTAACAGTTTCATGCTTGAATGCAATCTTCAGGCCTGAAGTTAAGCAACATCAAGCCTGGTCATTATTTCAATAGGTGACTGATTGAGAATACCAAGTTCTGTAAGCTTGAATGTGCAGACTCTGTTACAATGGATAATGGCTCGGAATTGTTAATCAGAAAGCCAAGTTCCAATTCCTGTTAGGTTCATTATATTCACATGCATGCAAATACCCTTAGTAAAGATATGAATCTTGGATTAATAATTCTAGCCATTATCCATTGCATCACACACACATCCAAGCTTACAGCACCTGGTATTCCCAAGCAGTCACCCATCCAGGTACTGATCAGGTTCACTATTGCTTAACTTCAGTAATTATAAGGAAATTGGTATTTCAATGTCAAGCATATGAATCCTTTAGGTCTTTAAGAAGACAATCCTTCATCATAGAAGACACTACAGAATCACAGAGAGCTTTACCAAATAACCGAAACCACATAACATGTCTTTTGTTATCTTCTGTCTTCTTAAATTCCTCTTCTTTAATTGTTCTCACTCCTTAATAATGTTTTTCTCATATTCTCTAACACTCAGTAACTTCTTGTGTCCTAGTCGCTTTATTGCCTTGCTTGCGGGGTGAAATGATTAAAAAAAATGTAATGTCGATAAATGAAAGTGGAAATTATTTCAGATTCAACTTCATAGTTTTCATGTAGCGTCTGAAAATATTTCAGATGAGTCTTTGTAGGTGGAAGAAAATAAGTTTTAAAACAAATTAAATTTTTATAATTTAATCCGATATCACCCTAGAAAATTACAATTTTTTGATAGAAAGAGACATTGCCAAGAGTTTCAGGCCAAAAAAAATGCCCCAGCCATATATTTCCATAATTAAATGTCAAAGAGTCACATGTAGATAGTTTGGCCACCTGTGTTCTATCTTGAGAAACCAAATTCTTCAGGGATTTTTAATAGACATGACTGCTTTAATTAGTGTTTCAGAATGCAATATAAGTCTCTCTGTATTTGACATATTGATAAAGTTACGAGGTAGTTCATGTCTTTCAGTATGGAATAATGTGAGGTTGAATTCTGTACTTGGCCCAAGTTTTACCAACAATTGAACTTGAGCCAATTATATTGCTAGCAAAAATATTGTCTCCTTGCCAACAAACTTACCTCAAAAAGCCAAACTGTCTGATCGAACAATGAACAGTCAGAGCTTATTATTACTTTTAAAATAATGTTTATGCTCTCTGCCTGAAAAATAAATCATTGGCTACTCTGGTAGGGATACTAGCTTCTTTTTTTTTTTTTTTTTTTTTTTTTTTTTTTTTTTTCCAACTTACTCCATTTATAAAATAGTGGGTCTTTTTAAACATGGAAACAGACAGTTGTGCTGTGAGAATATATAGGTTTCCTCTTTGGTACCTCGACATCATGAATTTAAGTACAGTACTAATAGATTGGTAGTTAGGTTCCATCATTTTATTGTTGAAATTTCTAGATGTGACTGTAAGTTCTATTCTAATAGTTTCTTCTCTCGTCTCACCTGTGGAACTTTTTTCCAGCTTCTTGCTTTCCTGTCAACTACAATCTACAAAAATTTAAATGCAATGTCAATCGTCATTCTTTGTCAACTTGAATCCTGTTTGTTTTTTTGTTCTTTCCGCAATCCTCTGTATTCGCAGTCTTCTCATTCTCTTTTACTTTCCCTCCCTATAACCCATGTGTACTAGTGGCATTCCTTCCTGTTTGGGATGAAATGATTTAAAAAAACAAAAAAAAAAAACTTTTAATCAGACCTTGTACCTTTTGTTGTCATGAAGGAGTAATGTTTTTGTCAGTTTCATTCACTCTATTGCTTTTCATATTCAGTAATCCGTTTGCATCTTAGTGGCTTTATTGCCTTTTTTGGAGTGAAGTGATTAAGACAAAAAAATCCAAAAAACAAATATTATTATTATTATTATAGACATCATTTTTAATGGGTGCATGTGTTTGAGTTTCTATCCCTATTTTTATTTTCTTAAACAGTGAAATTAATCTCAACTGACCTATATCGAGAAGTTCTACTAAAGAACAAAATGTGCCTCCTGAGAAGAATCCAATGTGTATCCTCTTTTATCATCAGGGAAACCACTCCTATAGTGCTAGAATATTTTTAACAATTTGACAATGGGAGACCATCTTGATAAAGCAAAATGGTCAAATTGATAATGGCACACTTCAGTTATGGGAGTGGTTTTTCAAAAAAGCAGCTGCTCTGGCTCCAACTCCATTAAAAAAAAGAGCAGCTTTTTTTTCAGTACTCCATAGTTAAAATGTACCTTCTTTCATAAACATTGTACATTTTTGCAATTAATAAGCTGAGTATGAGATATTTCGGTACTCAAATTTAATAAGAACTAACATTTAGCCTGTCAGCATACACTTAACCCATAAAAACATACTGAAGTTGCCCTAATGTACTTCCAGATTTCCTTATAAGGCATATGTCATTCCAAACTCCAAAAGAATTACCTCAACAAACAGCAAATTTAGTTTTACAAATTTTATTTTATAATAAACTGGAGTTTTAACTTTAGTAATAGCTGTTTTGCAAAATTTCCATCTTTCAAGCTGTGACGGTTTTTTCAAAAAATTAAGTGGTAGAATACTGTTTAAAATTTGGCAATGGAAGACCATCTTAATGAAGTTAAATGGTCAAATTGATAATGGCACACTTCGGCTGTGGGAGTGGTTTTCCTGATGTAAAAAGAGGGTACAGGTACGATTCCTGTCAGGAGGTGCATTTTTCTCTCACTTGAAGCTATTTGATATTAATTTCATGTTTAAGGAAAATAGTAATAAGAAATAAATAAAAAATCCATTTAAAAATATATATTTTATTACTTAAACATTATTTTTTATTGGATATCCACATTTTAGTGGACAGTTTGTTTATTTATTAAACTGTATAATACTTTATTTTCATCTACTAACCTAAATATTTGAGAAATCTTATTAAAGAAAAATATGAACTCTCCAACAGGATTTGAACTTGTGTCCACTTTATCAGGAGAAACTGTTGTTAGATCTGACATGGAGTGTGTCAATGATCAAGTAAAGTCGAATAGTACCTTATAAATGCAAATCTTTGTTAGATTTTTTAAACATTCATAGCTGCTCAGTTTCATATTCTAACATAAAGCAATTCCTAGAGAAGTGATGGAGCAATATCACCACTCATCATTTGTTAGAAAACTTTTATCAAATTGCTTGGAAAAATCATACAGTAGAGATTGATGAAACATTGATATGTAGAAGAGAAAACAATCATGGGAGAGTAACACAAAAAGAATGGTTTTTGGAGGATGGATGGAGAAGAAAAAAACTGATATTTTGTAAATTTTTTTACTGACCATTATTCAAAAACACTTCTCCCTTTGATAAAAACAAATATATGCCTGACAATTGAATCTAGCATGAAACAGCCTGTTGCCTCTGAGAGTTGACTTCAATGTTCAGTTTTATATTTACATGCACTTTATCCCATAAATATAGCACACCTTAAAACTATATTTCTTTATATATATATAACCTGGAACTAAAACTTATTTTGAGGAGAGAAAATTTAGATGTTGATCCAGCAGATATTCATTCCACAGTAAACTATCAAGAAAACCTTTTGCATCCTTCAACAGGCATTCTATAACAAATATGGTGGAATCCCTTCTTGATGAAATCTCATGGCAAGAAAAATATGGGAAGACTGCTGAACAGTTCTGAAAAGATTTTTCTTCACCTTTTACAATAGTTGAAGGTTTAGAATTAAATAATGTTATTTAGGATTCTTTTTTTTTTTTTTTTTTAAATCACATCAACTAAGGTGATAATGCCACTAAGATTCAATGGGTTATTGGGAGCAAAAAAGAATGAGTAAACTTTAGAAAGAACAGGAAAACTAATCCTGAACAGGAAACAAGATATAAACGTCTACTCCTGTTCAAAACAACCCAGGAGGAGGGTAAACTGGATGATAGGCAAACCTATCTACTCAATTAACTATTTACTCTTATATTCTAGTTGCTTTTTTTTTTTATATAAAAATTGAAAAGTTTGTAAACTAATAATTACAAGTATTAATGTTAAATTAAACATGCATGTGTGGGTCCACTTTTGTACGGTAGTACTAAATATGTTCTGGATTGATACTTGTGTAAAAGGTATTTGTCCTGGTTGTATATTAAGTTGAGATATTGGATTATAATTAAAATCAAATTAGTTTTGTATTAATTAATTTTGTAATAATTTGTATTAATTATTAAAAATGGTTGAGAAGGAAGGACAGCAAGAAATGGTCAGTAATTCAAGTCCTATTAACTCTTAATTAAAATTAGAAAATCTTTTTCTTTCTTTTTGTTAAGATTGGATAATCAATTTGAAAGAGATTTTTAAAATACAGATCAAATTAAGTTTTAAATATTTCCTCACTTTATATCTGCTTCCTTTCTTCAGTTTCTGAAAAAAAATATTTTGATTGTTTTTTGAATTAAAAGTCAGTTCAAAATAAAGTTCTAATTATATCAAAGTTTTAATAGAAAATTTAAAAATAATTTTTTTCTATTTTGTTTTGATCGTAAAAATTATATTTATGGACAAAAAACTATAATTAAATTACGACAAGCAATTTAATTTTGGCAGTGTTCTTCAGTACAATTCAGTTAATCAAAAATAGAAAGAAGATTTAGTTGAGATGAATCATGTGGTCACAATATTATCGCTACGTCAAACTTATAAAGAACCTCGGAGCCCCCACTTCTCTCTCTCTCTTATATATATATATATATATACAGTAGAGATTGATGAAACATTGATATGTAGAAGAGAAAACAATCATGGGAGAGTGACACAAAAAGAATGGTTTTTGGAGGATGGATGGAGAAGAAAAAAACTGATATTTTGTAAATTTTTTTACTGACCATTATTCAAAAACACTTCTCCCTTTGATAAAAAAAAATATATGCCTGACAATTGAATCTAGCATGAAACAGCCTGTTGCCTCTGAGAGTTGACTTCAATGTTCAGTTTTATATTTACATGCACTTTATCCCATAAATATAGCACACCTTAAAACTATATTTTTTATATATATATATATATATATATATATATATATATATATATATATTTATATTCTGAAATGGACTAAGCCCGACAATTATTTAATGTATTTTCTGTTTATATGTTATTTTATAGATACAAAATATTTAAGTAAATGTAATTAATACTGTTCATTATAGACAGTGTTTACTTAAATATTTGTATCTATAAAAATAATGTATAAACAGAAAATATGTTTTATATATATATATATATATATAAGTTGTTGAGAGTGGATATATTAATTTCCAAGTTCAAATTCTAGTTGCATTTATTACATTCACTTATGTACAAATACTCTTAGGAAATTCATGAATTCTAGCTATGGGTTAAATAGTAGAGCATATATCTGGAAAAAAAACATTTTTCTCCAAAAATTGTTAATACAATATTCAGTTGCAAAAATAAAATTATTCTAACAATCCAAAATATGCTTGGGCTTTAAATAACTCACAAAGGGTTGATAAACTATAAAAAAAAACTTAATTCAATCAACCAACTGAATTTCAAATACAGCCATGTTCATAATTAATGTTTTAAGTGTTGTGTTTTATAATAAGGACATCCATCACTTTTTAAATGCTTTCTTTTTGGAAATGAAGAATATATCTATATTCAGCAACTTCTATGCCATCTATAAGCACTTAGCATTTCTTATAAATATGTCAAGAAAGAGGATGGATTTTTTATTTATTAATCTGACAGATTTTTATTACTTAAATGTTATTTTTGGTGGATAGATGAGGAAAAGCGTCATTAGATCTGCTTTGACCTCTTGGCTACAGAGGGAGAACACAGGTTCGAATCCTACCAGAGAGTGCATATTTTTCTCACTAGATGAAAATAAATATACTGTTTAATAAATAAATGGTGTATCTACACAAATACAAGTATCTGCTAAAAACAATGTTTAAGAAATTATTTGTATATGAGAGAGAGAGTAAGAGAGAGTGACAGATAATCGAATTGTAACGTGAACAACAAATTTATCTCTATCTATAAAAGGCAAGATGTGTGTGTGTAATGAATGCACGGGCGCAATTTTCAACGGATTTGCACCAAAATTTACATGCACATGCTCCAAGTTAGCGGGAAGGCCAAAACTGACTTTGCATTTCCCAACTTCCATCGATAGTGGAAATAATTGATTTTTTTCATGCTTCTACGGCAGTTTTCATGTAGTTTGCGGCCATTTTCTACTAGCCAGAGTGAGAGCCTATAGCTGGCTGCCATGAATAAGCAGGAAGATTCTATTGGCCAGCATGAGAGCCAACAGCTGACTGACATGAATGTTAACTAGCATGCTAGAATGCAAAAAAAATCGATAGTTATATTCGTCACAAGTGGGAAAAATTTAAATCTGCATGGCACTTTACTCCAATTGGCTCATTCGCTTGCTTAAACTCAACATTGATTCTGATTCCGCAGAACTGTGTTGGGTGTGAAAAAGTATTTAACATTTTTTTTTTTTAATTGGTTTTTCCAGTTACGAGTCCTTTTTTAAAGCTGATCATTTTGTGTTCATTTTGTTTAATTCTTTTTTCGTAACAGATTTAATGTTTAGTATAGAGCTTAGAAAAAATTCACAGTGTGAGATAGGCAAGAAGTAAGGCATGTAGCGACATCAGTATGGCAAAGGGCACTCCTTTAAGGCAAGGAAGGGCAAAAATATTTTAAGTCAAGTGATAGTGATTGTTGTATGAGTTGTACGATTTTTTAATCAAGCACGGGCAACGCTGCTAGTATGTGTGTGTATATATATATATATATATATATATATATGAGAGAAAGTAAGAAAGAGTGACAGATAATTATAATTAAATTTAAATAATTTAAATATTAAAAAAAAATATGTAAGGTCAAAAACCAGTTGGAAGTTTAAATTTTTTATTCTGTTGTCATTGTTTCATTCAATGAAAACATCATGAGAAAAACTGTAAAATGAAGAAAAAGAAACATCTTGGCTTTTCTTTCTTTTCTTAATTTTTCTAGTTGTTCAGATGATGTTCTGGGTGAACAAAACATTGGCTTGCATCAATTTGCCTAATATATATTGCAAACAAATTTTGTTACAGATAAGTCAAGTTATATCAATTATATTTTTATTTTACTATATTTTGAGCTTGAAGTTGTAAATTTTTTACTAAAAGTTCTGAGCTTCTGACTTGGTTTTAGTTGTAATAAAGAAGAAAGAAAATTGAGGAAATTCAAAGTCTGTCTACATCTTTGAAATGATTCTTAAATGTTTGTGTTTTCCCATGAACATAATGATATTTTTTTTAAATTTTGAAACTCTTTGATGTCATGTGAACATTGCATAATGTGGATACTGAGAATTAAAAGACATTTCAGATTGTCTATTCCAAAATCATTAGTGCTTTCTTCATTTGTTGTTTTGGCACAATACTGATAATTTTTTAAATTTATAATGTTTATTTTACATTTTCTGTTTTTGAGTAATATTTTATTCACAGAGAACGTCCTAGGTGAAACCTAACACATGCACACACACACATATATATATATTCTCATCATTGACTCTCACTCTCATAAGAGCATGGGGAGATCACCTATCTTTGCAATTGGTGCCGTCAATGATTCTGAAGATGACTTGTAAGGCTTTTGCCTGAAAATTGGCAGGGGTAATGAGAATCAGCATCTGTTCCTTGCAGACAGGACACCTGCGTCTGACATCTTCACTCTTGTTTCTTTTCTTGAATGGAATTCTTTTTTTTCATGTGAAAGCAGACTATAGCATCCTGGATGATGTTCCTGCACTGTTTGCAACCCATGGCTTCCTCTTCTCAGGATTGGTGATCTAACCCAGCAACATTTACTAGATCCACTCTAATAATATATTTAGTGTCTGCTTGTTTTGGTCTTTGTACTGGCACTTAGGGTAATCTTGCAGGTAGATGCCAGTAACATATTTGCCATATAAGACACTCTTGCTTGGTCAATCTATATATAGTTCTATTTATTTTTTGCACTGATACAATATGATGTTGTTAATGTGTAGTAGGTGTGTGTGTGTGTATATATATATATATATATATATATATATATATATAATAAACTAGCAGCATGGCCCGGCGTTGCCCGTGCTTGATTCAAAAATCGTACGACTCATACAGCAATCGCTATCACTTTACTTAAAATATTTTTGCCCTTCCTTGCCATTAAAGGAGTGCTCTTTGCCATGCTGATGTTGCTACATGCCTTACTTCTTGCCTATCTTACACTGCGAATTTTGTCTAAGCTCTATACTAAACATTAAATCTGTTACGAAAAAAGAACTAAACAAAATGAACACAAAATGATCAGCTTTAAAAAAGGACTCGTAGCTGGAAAAACCAATTAAAAAAAAGAATGTTAACAACAAATGCTTTTTCACACCCAACACAGTTCTGCGGAATCAGAATCAATGTTGAGTTTAAGCAAGCGAATGAGCCAATTGGAGTAAAGTGCCATGCAGATTTAAATTTTTCCCACTTAGTGACGAATGCAGCTATTGATTTTTTTTGCATTCTAGCATGCTAGTTAACATTCATGTCAGTCAGCTGTTGGCTCTCATGCTGGCCACTAGAATCTTCCTGCCTATTCGTGGCAGCCAGCTATAGGCTCTCACTCTGGCCAGTAGAAAATGGCCGCAAACTACATGAAAACTGCCGTAGAAGCATGAAAAAAATCAATTATTTCCACTATCGATGGAAGTTGGGAAATGCAAGGTCAGTTTTGGCCTTCCCGCTAACTTGGAGCATGTGCATGTAAATTTTGGTGCAAATCTGTTGAAAATTGCGACCATGCATTCATTACACACACACACACACATCCTGCTTTTTATATATATATATATATATATATATATATATATATATATATATATATATAAGATTTTCACCTAAATGAATCCTCAGAGTAAAGCTGGCTTTACCCTGAAGATCCGTTTAGGTGAAACCTAGGTAGGTTTACCTGGCCCCTTAGGATTATCAAAGGTTTTAGGTTTCGCTCTACTTAGTGTATTCAGCTCTTTACGTAGTTGTCTTTTTACTTGTTTTGGGTTAAACACTGGACGATTGTTTTCACCTTTTTTTAATGTTCTTGGCTGTTTCTTTTATTTCCCCATTGAGTGAAATTGGGTAAACAGAACCCTTGGAGAGCTGTGGGTGGTTGTGCTAACACAAAGTCACAAGTCATCATGTAGAGGGTTTGAGCATGTAAGCCCTGTTCAGATTGTTAATCACACTAGATAACATGCTCTCTCCCAGAAACTAATGTCCCCTCAACGTAGTTGCAGTATAAACCACAGTTTGGCTCTGTGAGTATTGAACAAATGCAAATATACCTGAGTAGGTGTCTGCCTTAATTGCTGATCAATGACAATTTCTTTTTTGATTTTCTGTCTCGCATGCAGATTATATGCTGAAACTTGCTAAAACCATTTTTTTCAAGCATACCAAATTCCATGGTTATATTTTCAAATTCCACTTTTAACCACAAATACTACCATAGTGATGGCGATTGTCTCCTCCAAGAAGTTTCATCAGTCTTGTCACAGATACTGTTTTTAATCCTACTATGTCCCTCTTCTCACAAGTTTAGTCAGCAAGAACATATTAATAGTTTACACTTGACGAAGGGTACTTTAATAGTTTTTTTTCTCACACTTCCCACCTGTGGAACTCCCTTCTGTTTACTTGCTTCCCTGAAAACTACAATCTTCAAAAATTTAAATACAATGTCAATTGCCATCTTCTGTTCATCTTTTATCCTTTCCTCAATCCTCTCTATATCCAGTTTTTTCTCTCACTTTCACTCTCTGTACCTCCTGTGTGCTAGTGGCATTCCTCCCTTGCTTGGGGTGAAATGATTAAAAAAATATTGCTTATTGGATGATTTTAAATAACTTTTGGTATAAAGATTCATTTTTTTTTTTTATTGTGTGTCATTACCAAGACACTTTTTTTCAGCCATTATCAGGTTATCCTATTACTGATGGTATGTTTGAATTTCATAGTTGTTTTGTCATAACCTGCTATGGCAACAGAAAACAACTTTGAGTGAAATTAACAATAAGGATACTGCAATAGAGAGTCTTTGAAAAAAAAATGCAGTAGAAAGGGAAGTAATATTAATAACACATTGCTAAAGATTAATTTCTTTTCTCTTAGCTACAGATTAACCAGGTATTTAAAAAAGAACAAGGGAGATAACTTTTTCTAACCAACTTCACAGGTAATTTCATTTCCCATATATACATGTATAAACCTACTTCATGTATAGTACAACCCCTGAATTTTTTTGTGTAAGGCCTAATTTTTTTTCATATAACTTGTGTATAATGTGACCTCAGCTTCAGAACAATACTAGTAGGCTTACTTTAGTCAAATATTGCATTACTAGGCATCATCATAGACATATTTTATGGCCAAAAAATCATCTTCATTCCCTTTTTTTTTATATAAAGCTATCCCAAAATGGCGGGAAAAAACCGCTTACTATAAAAATATTTAATATAAAGATTTAGATACCATGCTTTTGTTTTGTTTTTGAGGATGCATAGTAGATTGAGGAATTGGAGATCCGAGTTTGAATTCCAGTCAAGTCCATTACATTCACTTATGTGCTAATACCCTTGGGAAAGGTATGAATCCTCTTCTTTTCCTCCCAACTGTGGGTAAATAGCAGGACAGTCCGGGTTCTATAGCCTTGGATGGCAACTGGCCTACCGCAGAAAGAAATGGCAACCTACAGCGGGAAAAAATCTATTGTATTGAAAGATACATGATCTCAGCATGTATTACATATGGCACATAACTGTTTGACTTTTGTTTTCATTTACGCTTGATTTATCTGTACAGTTAAGAGTAGCCAGAGGTACCATGACAATGTAGGCCTTCCAGGTACATTATGGTAACCAAAAATGCAAGAATTTTAACCTCTCCAGAAAAGATTTACCTGTGAATAATGCAACTGGTCACCAAAAATGCCTGATTTTTAACCCCTTCAAAAAATTACCTGTGTATAGTGCAATTACCTATTTTTTGTGCAAAAAAAAAATGATAAAAAACACTCACACTACACATGAGTATATGCAGTATTTGTTTATTTATTTTATGTTTTGTTGTCAGAATATATTGTTTAGTGATGTTTTAAAATCAACTCCTGTATTTATACTAATTTTTTTTCTTTTTCAGGTAAGTAAAATTATTTACAATGGAATTGGACAGAACCTCATATATTAAAAAAAAAAAAACACAGCAACCTTGAAAATCTTGGATGAACGTGAAATTAACATTTTTACGGTCAGTGTCTATATATTGTAAAAAGTTCAACTTTTCCATGCTAATTTTTTGTTAAAGAATTATCATTATTATATGCTTTGCTATTCAGACCAACAGGATCATCCTGACTGTCATATCCACAATGTTTCAGCCTTTGTACTCTCCTTCTTCAGGTGTTTGTCTTCTTACCCAGTAAACATCTTGTAATTTCAAACTTGGAATTTTAAACACTTTATTCAATCCACAAGCATAGATTATTTTCAATATCTGGGTCTGGAAGTACTAAAAAGTTATGTACTTTAATTTGGGTCTCAAAGTACTGAAAAGTTATATACTCTAAATCAGTTCTGGAAGTATTGAAAAGTTGCATAATTTAATTTGGGTCTGGAAGTACTGGAAAGTTATGTACCCTAATTCAGGTCTGGAAGTACTGAAGGGTTAAGTACCCTAATTCAGGTCTGGAAGTACTGAAAAATTACGTACTTTAATTTGGAAGTTACGTACTCAAATTTGGTAGAAGAAACAGATATATAACACAGAACTGAATAAGACTGAGTATTTTTTTCACAATAATGTTCACCCTGTACAAGGCCCAAGAACCACTAAAGTTAGAGAGTTACAGAGTAAGAGGTAAGGGGAAGAGGTTTATGGAATA
Organism: Acanthosepion pharaonis; assembly: GCA_903632075.3. Classification (NCBI taxonomy): domain Eukaryota; kingdom Metazoa; phylum Mollusca; class Cephalopoda; order Sepiida; family Sepiidae; genus Acanthosepion; species Acanthosepion pharaonis. Next base: position 2,277,638 of record CAHIKZ030005404.1, on the reverse strand, counting down.
TGTAGGGAAGATAGCATTTAATCTTAGACTTGAACAGGTTAAGATTGTAGTGGTTGGGGAAAGTATCCTCTTAGTTGTTCATGAGGAGAATCTGCTTGAGTAGAACTTACATCTTACCAATGGAATGCATAGGGAATGAGGGAGGCTTGCTATAATGTGTGTGATATTGTGGGTCTTAGCCATGAAGGTTAGAATTGGTGGAACTAAGGAATGTAGTTCTTCTGAAGACATTTCATGGAAATAGATAGAGTAGCGAGAGGCTTATCTGTGGGAAAGTAGTTGTGGAAAATAATTCATCACCCAAAAAGAACATGAAGAGACTTTTGGACACTATCAAGACAAGAAAGTGAAAACTGGGTACTCCTGTCCATACATGGTAACAGTACACCATTTTCGACCTTATCTGGATCTTGTAAAGATAGAGAATAGTAGAAGTCACGTACATACTTACTGGGGCATGACAGGGAACTGACCACTTTTCCAGCATCTTTAGCAATGGATCATATGTATAAGTTCTACTTAAGGACTGGGTTGAGCTTAAGTCCCTTAGGTGCTCAAAGTACAGGGCCTCTCTTGGTATGTGAAAATGAGAAGGAGAAAAGGCTTACTTGAGTTTAGGTGGAACATTTGACCTGTGAGAAAATGTTGTGGAGTGGTTTCACAGTGGAGGCTTATATTTGTACTAAGTCGGTCCTAAAATAGGTTCGATGTACAAAACATTAGGAACTTGATATAATAGGTATGACGCAGAGTAAATCTAGTTGTGATCGCTGATACTTTAGTATCCAACTAACGGTCATCCGGCATCGACCGACTGACTGAACCACTGAGCGCCCCCCTCGTTATTCTTACTACTCCTACTTATTATAGTTAGGAGAGTCTATTAACTATAGAATAGGTGTGTTCCACTATAACAGAAAGATACATACGATTAAATAGATAACATATATTTGTGTGCATTGCTAGCTACATCGTTTATTTTCCTCCTCCCTTGTCCAGGAGTGTTGCTCTCTAGGACTCTTCATCACAAAGGAATTATGTAAACAATGAAAACTTATATTAGTCATCCAAAGACAGCCTGTTTTGCTGTATCACAGCTCATCAGTGTGGCAAGACATCAGATTGCTTCAAGTTGGGATTGAAACTCAACTGATTAGACATCAGTCAGAGACCTTTACCCCTAGGCTATCAGCACACAAGCCATTTTTTTCTACAACTGTCACAGCTAGGTCATGAGAGAGAGATCAACTGCCAGGCTCTGATCACCTAGAGTTTTCAAGGTGCATCCAAATACCATTGTATCGTCAGCATAGATAAGCATAGAAAGTGGAATGTGAACAATCTACTCTTTAGGATTGAATAATACTTTCATGTCAGAATTCCAAGAATGTTAATTGATACAAAGATAGATTCCTGAAGAAAACTGAAAAATACAGTGGCTGAAACAACTGAGTATAAAAGCCAAGATGATGACGATGATGCTGAATGTTAAAACATAAATTTCCATGAGAGTTTAAAATCAAACCTTAACTTATTAGGATACTTTACAAAAACTGCATTTCTATATATTTTATTATTTGTGTTGGTTAAAAATATTTTTTATTAATAACAATAGTGTCAACTGAAAAATTGATTTTATTTTATGATCATTGTATGAGTCAAAACAGTAAAAAGAAAACAATTTCATATCCTAATCAGTCTAACATCTTAGTCTGAGTGTACTATTTGAGTGAGTGTGTTCACTGAGGGCACTATTTGGATGAGTGTCTTCACTGTCTGAGTGCACTATTTGGATGAGTGTCTTCACTGTCTGAGGGCACTATTTGGATGAGTGTCTTCACTGTCTGAGGGCACTATTTGAGTGATTGACTGTACGCATTATTTGGGTGATTGTCTTCACTGTTGGAATGCCTCTACTATTTGATTAATCATTTTTAATTAATGACTTTTTATTGTTCAAATTAGTATTATTTAAACAATTATACAGACTCATTTGTCTAAATTATATTGATGAAACTTCAGCTATCAGTCTACATTTTCTCAAGTTTAATTCTATGGAGAACATTTTGTAATGTATTTTTTTTGCATTCACTCAAGTGTTCATTTTTAAACCCTATTTCTGCATTCACTTGAGAAGAGTCTTATTGACAACATTTTAAGTTTTACTGTAAAAAATGGATTTGAGGAAGTTGGGGCTAGGCAGTTTTTATTGGCCAGATTTAATCTACATATGCGGAAGGCGGGAGAACCCATCAGCTAAGATGTAATGGTTGAAAGAACAAAGATGAGAATTACCTATAAACATGTTAATATGAAAATAGTAACACTTCAGTTTATTTGTGTGTATATATATATATAAACACAATGTGTGTGAGACTGATATATGTAAAGAGATAAGATTATACACAAAGCCAATAATGGCATCTAAAATTTCCAGGAACCAGTTCTATAAAGGCAGGTCATCTTAAGGATGCTATTCTGCTTATTTTCTTTTCAGTCTAAATTGGAAACAAATCATTTGATAGTGTCAAAAAGAATTAAGCCATTTTGATAATTTAATAGAAAACATTTATTTATTCAGATATTTCTAGTTTAAAATTCTGTTTTCATATTATTTCTGTTCAGAAGTGTGATGCTTTTTGACTCGTGTCGTCAGCTGTGTTATGGTTTCTTAGCCACATTCAAACTCAATCACTGCAATCCCAAAGATCCAATGGAAGACCTATCAAATTTATAACTAGAAGATTTGACACATTTTTAACTTGAAGATGATTTCTTTTGTCAGAATAAATTATGTTAATCTCAGTAAAGCCTCTTTCAGCCTCCACAGAACTTACAGCAATAGTATGAATTATATTTTTAGCTATTATATATCAGCTATTAATATATAAGATTATTTTTGGATAATCCAACAACCAGTTTGCTAAGTTTTATAATTTTAAGAATTGATTTGTGTGAACCAGTAGGATGTTACCATTACTTAAAACCTATTAACGTATGTATATGTATATGTGGCTAAAAAAACTCATGAAACAAACATTAGTCAACAATAATTTTTCCAACTACATCATTGATAAACAAATAAAATTCTTCTAACAAAAAATATATGAAACCAGTAATAAAAATACTACACAGTAAAACATTAACATGTTTTACTTTAACCAAATGCACAATAATTATAAACAGGATAAATTCGCTATATGAAGAATGATTAAACACCATATTTCTGCAGTAATTCCTGAAAAACATGTAAACAGTGTATAACTGCTACTAATGCAATACTCTCTGATAAAACGAATAGAGTTCTCTCAGTCACTACCTGAAGAATTATTAAACACCATATTTCTGCAGTAATTCCTGAAAAACATGTAAAATTTATAAAATATTATGGGAAATAGAAGACCACAAACCTTGTGATCACTAATCAAAATAACCCCATTAAATGTAAACTTAACAGTGACCAATATAGTGTATCAATTTCAATGCCCAGTACAAGACTGTTTCTTATCACAAATCAAGTACTTATATCAGACACACTACCACCTCCTGGAGTAGATACATTATGTGCCACTTATCTGACCATAGTGCCATAAAAAAACATTTATTGATCCATAATCTAAAAGAACTCTTCAGGAAAATTCTGGTTGAAAATACAAGAATTCTATATATATTACATTATCAGAATCATCTTGCCATTTGAGAAGCCTTATAGTGATTTTCCAAGCATAGCTTAGATGTACAAGGCCGAAAGTAAGAGGCACCCAGTGAGGATCAAACTCACTAATCAGTTGTAATTGTTCTAGTGAGACAATCTTGCTAACCATTACACCGCCTTGGGGTGTCCTAATAATTTTTCTAAGCGTAACTTAGATGTGGCACAAGGCCGAGAGTGGGGAGCACCCAATGAGGATCAAGCTCACTATTCAGTCATGACTGTTTTAGCTAACCATTACACCATGCTGAAGTGCCAATATAGATTTTATAAGCTTAGCGTAGATGTGGCACAAGGCCGAAAGTATGGAGCATATAGTGAGGATCGAACTCACTACTCAGTCATAATTGTTCTAGTAAGACAAGCTTACTAACCATTACACCACATTGAGGTGACCTCAAGTTCTCTACTACCATCAACCTTACATTATTTAATTCCCTCCTACCATCAAGCTTACATTATGTATTAGTGGAAATTAATTAATAATGCATAAAGGTATGTGTGTGTCAAAAGTTTTTTAAAATAAAAAATAGAAAAATGTTCATGTGAATTTCACTTGTGTACAGCACATGAGAGCTTAGAATGAATGCTTCTTTTTCAAAAAGAACACAAATATAATTTACAACCTAACAGTCAAAACATGAGGTGGAAAATAACAGCACCAGAGACAAAAAATATCTAAAGAATTGGCCAAAAGTGCTTGGGGCAATAAAAATTATGGACAATTCCTTAACTTACAAAACGGAAAAAAGTTAGGATGCTGAGGATGCTGGAAAAACTTAATAAAAAATTAATTCAATCTTCTTTGCCAGCCCTTTTTAATGAAAGATGTTTGAAAGAAAGGTTGCTGCCAATATATATATATATATATATATATATATATATATATATATATATAAATCAGTGTAAGCATTAATTTGGTTGATGTCTATTATGAATTGAGAAAATATTAAAATATTTTTTTAATAATTTTTCATATATAAATACCTTATAAGATATAAACAAGCCTGTTATAAAAAAGATTAATTCAGTCTTTCTTGTCAGCCATATTCAATGAAAAATGTTTGAAAGAATGATTGTTGCCAAAATATACAATAATTTATATATATATATATATAGTATGTATGTGTGATTAAAAACTGATATTTTCTTATTGATTTTTTTTATTACTTTTTCAATATTTCTAATAATTTATTTGATTTCTGGTTCATATTTCTAAATAAAGTTTCCCACAACTAAACACATTTGCTTAACACTAAACATTTTCAAAAACTTTTGTTTGTTAGATTGTCAGTTGAATTTAACAAATAATATATATTCGCCTTTTAACCTGAAAAGTTGCTACCCTGTTGTGCATGTTTGTATGTATATATTGTTATACACAGACAGTTTTTCTGTCTCAGCTCGTCAGTGTAGCTAAACATCTGGTTGCCTCTAGCTAGGATCGAAACCCAGCTGAATTGGCATTAGTCAGAGAATCTACCCCCTAAACCGTTGGTACAAGACAGAGATGAATGTGAATTTAAGTGTATTTATTTTTAGATAAACACGCTAGTAACTGAGAGAACTCTATTCATTTTATCAGAGAGTATTGCATTAGTAGCATTTATAGTCACTGTTTACAAACTCACACTTTCTCTCCAGAGAGCTCAACCAAAATAATTTTTCATGAGGATATATAGTGTCATCTACAGACAGACTGTATCACAGCTCATCAGTGTGGCTAGATGTCCAGTTGACTCTAGCTAGGATCAAAACCCAGCTGGATTGGCATCAGTTGGAGAATCTACTCCTAAGCCATTGGTGCATGGCAGGGATATATATATATATATATATATATATGTGTGTGTGTGTTTAATCAGTATCACCCCAAGCAAGGCAGTAAAGCCACTAAAGCACAAGGGGTTACAGGGTGTGGAAAAATTAGGAACAGAAACATTAATAATGAGCAGAAAGAGAAGAGAGTAATCAGGAGGACAGTAAATAGCAATTGACATGGCATTTAAATTTTTACAGTTTAAAGTTGGCCGGAAAGCATGGGACTGGGAGGTAGTTCCACAAGTGATAAGTGTGAGAAAAGAAACTGTTAGCATAGAACTTACAGCTACATATAGCCAGCTCAAGCTGAGTTGCCAGATCAGGACCAATATTGCTGATTCTTCTTTGGATCTTATAAAGGAGCTCCAGGTTAATAGCAGGCACACCAGAGCATATGTAGCAGCAATATTCTAAGTATGAGTGAATGGTAGACTTATAGATGTATAAGATAGATTCTGGAGAGAAAAATTGTTTTGCTTGATATAGTGAACTAAATTTCTCAGCAGCTGATCTAGCAATGGATTCAATATAGTCTTTTCACTTCATGTCAGCTGAGAACGTTAGCTGGAGAAGGCACAATGAATCACTTTCCTAAAGGTTAGCATCAGCCATACTGATTGGAAAGCAGCAAGGGGTCTCTCAGATGATTAATGAAGCAAAGTTTAGTCTTAGAGGTGTTAAAATTAACGAGCCTTCTTTTGCCCCAGTTAATGATAGACATTGTCGTTTTGGACATCGGCTGCCATTTTGACCTTGTCAGACTGATAACCCTTACTATCTAGGCAGGAGTAAATGGTTGTGTCATGAGTATAGATCTCAAGTTGAAAGCTGGTGACATCAGGAAGGTAATTAATGAAAATTAAAAATAGAGTAAGACCAAAAAGCTCAAGGGGGACATCTGTGTTAATTTGAAAGGATCCAAATGAGTGGCCATTCAGAATAACTCTCATTTCATGATTTCCATCCTGGGTATGATGATAAACTACATCCGCGTCCTGGGTAAGACAATAGACTACATCCAACAGTAAGGCCTCTGATCAGGAGATTTTGAGGAGTGTGGAACTAGCTCTTAATTGATGGTGTTCCTAGGTCCACCCTGACCTGGGTGGTAGCACCTCTTAGGGTCCTAGCTATGGGAGAATAGTTAACCCCCAAACTGGGGTCAAAACATTATGAAAGTATAAAAATAGGTTTTAATACCAGAAATATTTTAATAAAAAATTATTACCAGAAATACATTTTTGAAAAAAGAGAATATTACCAGAAATAAAAAATCTTGTTGGCATTAAATAACCAATTGAGGTTGATATGCTGCAAAACAAACCAAACCAAACCATTTCACGATTTAATAGGGAAGACTGGATCAGCTCAAAAAGTGTCTGGAGACACTGTCATTTATGTATGCCAGACCCAGTCAAAGACTTTCAAGATGTCCATTGCTACAGCCTGGGCTTCACTGTTTTCATTTAGGGCATGATAGGCTCTTTCTGCAATTATCATTAGTGCATCAGCAGTTGACCTTGAGAATTGAAAGCCATATTGCTTGTCTGAGAAAAGGCCCTGTGATGTGAGATGATTCAACATTGATCAGAACCTCTAGGAGTTTCCCAAAAAGAGGTAAAAGGCTAATAGGCTGATAGTTGGAAGGGTCAGATGGTTCACCAGTGTTCTTAAAAACTGGAACAGATGATGTCTTCCAGCAGGCAGGAATAGAAAGCAGGTAGTGAAGCATTTATTATGCAGTTTAGAGAGAACAGGAGCCAGTTCGGGAGCACACTTCTTAATGACTATTACAAGGATGCCATTGGATTCACATGCTTTGTGGGGATCTAGGTTCGATATATATATATATATATATATATATATATATATAAAAAGTGTGTGTATATAAATATATATATATATGCACTTATTAGAAAGTGCTCAATATCAGAGATAGAGCTAACATATTTGGTTGGATTGATGTGAGTTTGTGACCCTGGGTTTCACGCTTTTGCAATCGTCAGATCAAAACTTTTTCCATTTTTCAGCTGATGATCGAAAAAGCATGAAACCCAGGGTCACAAACTCACATCAATCCAACCAAATATATATATATATATATATATATATATATTTCTAGGAAAAAACTATGATAAATTGAAAAAGTTTTGATGTGACAAATTTAGTTCTTTTAGAATTCATCAGATGAAAGTGATGTTTACATTGATACGACTACACATCCACATGAAGGATAGCAGGTCACTGAGAATTTTAAATGTGTGCATGCAGTATGTGTGTGCATGTATGTCGAAACACTGGTTCTTGTATGATCACCGAAGTTAAGCAACATTGAGATATGTGACCACTTGGAAATATTAGGTGCTGTAAGGTTGGATGTACAAGTGGTGTAATGGATAACAGCTCGTAATTGAAAATTGGAGAGCTGAGTTCCAATTTCAGTTTGGTTCATCATATTCACTTATGCACTTATACCATGGGAAAGGTATGAATTCATGTCTTTTTTCTCCGGTTATAGTTAATTCGTAGAACTTGCATCAAGAAATCATTATCTCGAACAAAAAAGAAATTCTTACAATCTAAAAATGTTTTCTGGCTTTAAATAACCTGCAATATGTTGATGAGCTGTAAAAAAACAAATCACTTAATCGAAACTCTGTATGTGATATGTACATATGTAAAGATATATACTTATACATTCGCATTTTGTGAACAGCTGTAAATTATTTTAATGCCCTTAGAGAATACATATCCTCTGCTTTAGGTCATTATTGTATGAATAGCCGACAAGTAATGAATAGTTAATAATATTATTGATCTCTCTCTTATCAGAATTGTCATTATTAATCAAGGGAAGGAGAAGTGTGTTCTACATTAGTACTACTGCTGCTTACAGGTTATAGTCAGTTTCTTCTGACTTGTAATAAATGTCTGGAATCCATTTCCTTCTATCAATGTGAACTTAGGTCAAACAATCCAATAACATGTGTCTCCTACAATTCTCTCTGTTGCTTCTTTAAGCATTTTTATAGATTGAGTGACAGTTAAAATTTATATATGTTAAAAGAGATTCTCATGAATGTCTCTCTGACTCTGAGATCTGTCTGTTTTAAATAAACGTCTCATGAATTCGCCATTTTCTTTTTTGTAATATTTTACATGCGAGACATGTCTGAATCCATTTTTGTCCTGGAGGTAAGCCAGTTTCTCTCATGTTACGCATGTTTTTTGTACAGGTTTCAAACACTCATAAATTTTTGGCGCTGGTGTGTCCTAGAGTCAGAAGCACAGCCTGATATCTGCAGCAAAGGATAAGGAATCCAGAATTTAACGCTTTCCTGGGTGCATTGCTATAGCGTTGTTACCTGGATGTGCTGATCTATCTTGGAGAAAATAGGAAATTGGCAAATGTACTGGAACTAAATGATTAAAATGGTTGTCTCAATTTTGGATTTGATCAGATACTCTGCATTACAAACTGAGCTAAATGCTACCCACCAATGCATAATAAAATTACATCACAAATCCAGTCATATTTAATATATTTTAACTTCAAGATGATTTCTTTTGTCAGAATAAATTATGTTCATATCAGAAAACTATCTTTCAGTCACTGCAGAATTTACAGCAATGATATTAATTATATTTTTAGCTATTATATATCGGCTATTGATATATAAGATTATTTTCAGATAATCCAACAACCAGTTCACTAACATTTTATAATTTTAAGAATTGGTAGGATGCCATCACACTTGTTGATGTGAGCAAAAGATAAGATACATCAGCAGGTTGACGGGAGAGATCCAACGGCACATCCAAATAACAGCAATAAAGATGGTGACAGGATTGACTGATATTCATTGAGGAGATGCCTATCTACATTCAGGGTTAGTGCTAGCATTGCTGGTAGCCCGGGCAAGCTGAGCTTTGGCATCCTTACAAGTATAATTTTTTAAAATTAAAAACTGAAAATTTAGAATAACACCCGCTCATTCATTTTTCTGTTCAGGTGTTTGATCACGACTCTATAAGAGAAAGAATTAATAATCAAATTCTTCAAAATTTTATTCCACTCAAGAAATTTAATATTTTTGGTTTTTTTATTTCATTTTATTTATTATTTTTCATATTTTTTCCTTTTTGTTTGGAAGATACCAAATATATGACATGGAGGCATGATGGCACCCTGGGCAACTTCCTGAGTTTCCAGTACCTTGAGCCGGCCCTGCCTACATTCTATCATCTCAACTACAGTCGGGATGATAGAGCTGTTGCAAACTCCAGAATCCTTTCATTAGCTGCATGATATATGCTTTGCCATATGATTTTGAATTCAGAGTTTTCCTTTTCCTAGATTGGTTGCCAATCAAGACTAAAGATCCAAGTCTGCTCTGCTATTTTAACCCATAACTAGTTGAGAAGATACCTTTCAAAAGAAAATGAATATAAGAAAATTCTATTGGAATTCAAACGCAGCACACCAATTCTTATTCTGATCTACTAATGAATACACCACATTTGGTTGTGAAAGTAATTTTATTGGGTAGTTTTGTGCAATGTTGCAAGATGTTTCAAAATCAAAATATTAACGTAGTACTCGAGTCATGTACTTCAACAACCTTGTCAGATCGAGACTCTCATATGTATGCCATGTATGACATCCAACAAATTTAGAAATGACTAAACTATCAGCTATATACAACTATTTTCTCACATCAATGATGAAAATAACTTCAAGCAAATAAATACATTATGCCTTAAGGAGGACAATCATTCATCTGACCCTATTGATCAATGTTACAGAATTACAGAGAAAGCACTTAACCAAATATCAAAAAACAAATCCCCAGAAAATTTCCAACAGCAGCAACAAATAAAATGGATAATACATATAACTATGGAAAATGATAAGATCAAAAGATGTTGACTGGAAAGAGTGATAATAATGGAGTTTTAAGTGAGAGATTATTTCTATTTCAACTGGCAGTTACCGTATTTAATAGCAAATACGATGCACTGTTTTTTACTAAAAATGTCTTTTAAAAATCCGCTGCGTATTATATGCCATATGTATGTTTAAAATTCATGATTGTCAGACAAAATTAGCTACCTGGCAACTCCTATTAGCTTAGACTTTAGATATACCTATTGTCATTATTTAAAAAGCTGTTATGCAGATTAAAAGTGTTATCATTGATAATATTCATTATATTAATTTCATCACGTTTAATATTAGTACGTTGTTTCACTAAAATGATATACAATAAATTCAAATTATATATTTGTAAAATATATTTGTTTCATTAATATTTTTCTTGCGATAACTCCCTGTTGCATTGGTATAAATACAATCATAATTTTTATATCCTATTTATTCCACTAAGATATTTACAAGACACAGGTTGTACAGATCATATAAAGGAAAAATTTTGATTGAATTCTAATGGTAACTGTACTGTTTTGCTCAATTGTAATAATTGCTTGATTTTTATTTTCTTACCTTTAGATATAATAAAGTTTTTATAGACTCATGTTTTTTTCCTACTATTTTTTGTTTAATTGTAATCATGGCTTGTTTAACCAAAATAATACCAGATAAATATAGCCTAGGCTGTACCATTTACTAATAATTTTATTAATTACTAATTTTTTCTTGATTTGCCTTGCTGAAATTGGGGTGCCTCTTATATGCCATCAAGTACAGTAACTGTTTGGTCAGTGAATGCCAAATGTTATTTTATTCTTTCTATAAATGATACTTCCATCAATACTAGAAAGAGTGATAACAGTGGTTCTTGAGAAACCAATTTTCCTGATTGTCCTGGGTATGATGATAAACTACATCCATGTCTTGGGTAAGACGATAAACTATGTCCAACAGCAAGGTCTCTGATCAGGAGGTTTTGAGGAGCATGGAACCACCTCTTAATTGCTGATGTTCCCAGGACCACCCTGACCCGGAGTGGTAGCACCTGTTAGGGTCCCAGCTATGGGCAAATAGTTAACCCCAAAACTGAGGTAAAAAGCATTATAAAAGCATAAAAATAGGTTTTAATACCAGAAATACTTTGTAAAAAATTATTACCAGAAATAAATTACCAGCAATACGTTTTTGAAAAAAATATATTACCAGCAATACATGTTTTAAAATAATATTCTCAGCTATACATTTTTCAGGAAAAAAATTAAATTGCCAGAAATAGATTTTTGACAAAACAAAATATTACCAGGAAAAAAAAGTTGTCAGTATTAAATAACCCATTGACATTGATATGCCGTAAAACAAACCAAAGCAAAGCATTTTTCTGAAAAACTGTTTTTAAGCAAAAGATTTTATAAATTTCAACCAATGGCAATGATTACTCTTCGGTCGATGAATACTCAATATTTCCTGTATGGAGACGGTTAATCTCACCATTAGCATTACCATATTTGAATATTGATAGTATCCTTTGGTATAAAAAGAGAACGACAAGATCATTGGTGAGTGAAGAATAAGTCTTTGATATATTTGAGTTTTACAGACTTGGGAGAATGGCTGTCAGTTTTTTTGTTTTTTTTTTCTAAGTAGTTTTGCAGAGCATTGTTATTTTTGCAAATTGGATCCTGTCACTATGACTTGATGAATGGTTTTTTGTGCTAATCGGTCACTCCATTCAAAGTACCAAATAAAAAAAACTGCATCACTTGAAGAATTTCAACAACAACTAAAATGGATAGCACACGTAACTAGAAAGAAAAATAATGATATAATTGTTGACTTTCCACACAACCTTAAACAAAGGTTAGGAAGAAAAATTGTTGACTTTCCACACAACCTTAAACAAAAGGTTAGGAAGAAAATTCCTATCAATACTGGAAAGATTGATAATAATGGAGTAGAGAAAACTGTTTTAAAAGAAAGATTGTTTCTATTTCATCTGGCAGTTAACTGTTTGGTCAATGAATGCCAAATGTTTACTGCATAAAAATGGTTAATCTCACCACGACATTTGAATATTGGTAGCATCCCTTGATATAAAAATAGAAGGACATGGCCAGTGGTAAGAGCATAATAAATCTTGCAGTGGTAGATTTGAGTTTTACAGTGAGAAGAATGACTGTCAATGTTTTCTTCTTTTTCTACTAAATAGTTTTGCAGACCATTGTTATTTTCACAATTTGGATCCTGACTCTGTGACTCCAAAGATGGATCCAAGCTGCAGAGATGAAATACCAGACATTTGCTTGGCATTTCCTACAACAACCATACCTTGAATAAAGTGATACACAGAAGAGTCATTAGGTAAATGGCAATAAAGACATATTGATCGCCATAAAGAAGAGAAAGCTGAAGTGATATCGCCATATAACCAGATTGGGAGACCTTCACAATACCATCCTGCAACGAATGGTACAAGGAGGAAAGCGAAAGATACACTAAAGAATGGGATGGTCAGACAATGTTGACATAAGGACTGGCAAAAGTTTGGCCCAGACCCAACCACTGGCCAATGACCAGATCAAGTAGAGTCCTCTTGTTGGGCAAGCCACTATGTAGCACCCCTACAACCCTATGTACACCTGAAAGGTGATTCTTTGTTTTTATATATATATATATATATAAATTTGTGTGTGTGTCTGTAAATATTTCAGATAGAGTATATCTGTAAAAATACAATATGAATAAAGACCAAAGGAAAACTTATCTTAGCATTTGCTTTGATAAAGTCCCTCACAAGCCAAAACACATCAGCCAAAATAAGTTTTCCTTTCACATTTATTCATATACACTACAGTTCAAAAGTCTGTCAACCCCTGGTCATTTTTTTAAATTGACCCCAAAAGTAGTTCTTTTGTACTTTAAATAAGAGAAAATTATTATACATGGCTAAGGAAAGTGAGATATGTTTTTGTTTTTTTTTTTAAATTTTATTGACAAAAAAAAAGCATTTTATGATTAAATTTTGCTCTCATAAAAATATCCCTCTAACCCTCGCACCTCTCGCCTGTGGAACTTCCCTATTCCAATTTCCCTGATAGCTATAATCTCCAACTATTCAAATGTAATGCCAATCGACATCTCCAGTTGCCTTGATCTATCCACTATCCTTCTTCTCATCCTTTCCTCTATCATTCCTATCTGATCTTACTCCAAATCTTCTGTAACCCCTTGCGTCCTAGTGCCTTCTCGCCTTGCTTGGGGTGAAACGCTTAAAAAAAAAAGATAAAAGACTTGATTACCGCTGGACAAATTTGTGGCATTGGTTGAAACTTTTTCTCAAAGTATAAGTTTGATAATTGATTCCATTCTTTTTTCAATGACTCTTAGATCTTTTTTTTTTTTCATTTTTTGTTTTCACTCTTCTGTCGAGTTCAGCCCAGGCTAATTCTGGGGTTGCTTCAAACTTTTGAACTGTAGTTATATATATATATATATATATTTCCACCAATAACTTTCTTCATATGTGATCTACTAAGTTCAAATTATATCCCAACCAAGCTACAATGCTAGCAATGATACTCACTAAATATAAAATAAATACATTTATTCCTAAAGTACATAAAGAAAAAAATATAAGCATAGTTGATATAAATCATTATAAATTGCATGAATATTTGAGTATAATTTATTTCCCATCTTCATGCAACCATTTGACACTTTCATATAACTTTTGGCAACATGCAATATTACAGCATTGAGCCTTGTCTTTGGCACATTATTCATATGACAATTGTCTTCAACTTGTTCCACCATGGTGAAGACAAAGGAACTTGGTATTGATCAAACAACCAATCTTAATAAACACAAGACTGGAAATGGGACACAACTGAGTTTAACTGGGACACTTTAAAAAAAAAAAAAAGTGGAAAAATATTTTTAGAATAATTTTTGTAGGTTAGCATTCATTAGATTTTCTTAGTTTGTCAGAATCAAAAAATATTTTTTTTATCATTTTAGAAGTGGTGTCCTGTTCATAGTATAAATACAATATCAACTCAATCCCTGACTTTTTAAAAAGTTATCTGTGCTTTATTTTTATTTACAAATACCAAATTCTATTGATGACACTGATTACTGCATACAACAGATGTTTTCATTCTCCCAAATTCTGCTGTTAGTGATTTTTTTTTTGTTTTTATTTTAAATATTTTTGTATAATGCCTTCAATTCATATTGTGTGTATTATAGTATCCTGGCCGCATTTCTTGGCACAAAATAATAAAACGCAAAAGATATGTCTTATTCAATAATGAGTTGACTGCCACCATGTGCAGACTGATTTTTTTAATCAGTAATAATATTTTTAATGTGTGTGTGTGTATGTATGTATATATAGGTGTGTGTATATATATATATATGTGTGTGTGTGTGTGTGTGTATATATATACAGGGTGTTGAAGTAAAATCCAGCACTTGACAAAAAGATAATGAAATAGGCAATAAAAACAAAAGTTGTATATGCAGAGACCCGACAGTTTATTTAACAACAGTTACCTACTACATTATTTTTCAATGTAACTGCCGACGGCGGCAATGACCATCTCAAGGCGGGTGCAAAATGAGTCACACACTTTGGCAACCATGTCCTTGTCCATAGCGGCGAACATCTCCATGATGAAAGCCTTCAGAGAGTCAACTGTGTTGTAGGTGTGCTTGTTGGTCTTGGCCTCGATCATGCCCCTTAAGAAATAGTCAAGGGGGTTGCAGTTGGGTGAGGAGGGCAGCCACAAGTCCGGCTACAAGTCTGGTGAAGAACATTGTTTAGCAGCCACACCTGGATCATCTTGGCCTTGTGTGCAACAGTGGAGTCCTGCTGGAAGACATAGGGGCATCCGGCAGCAATCTCGTCCATCCAGGCCTTCACCATGCTGCTCAGCACCTCCTGGTAAATCTCAGCAGTGACTCTCAGGCCCTTTCAAAAGAAGAACGGAGGCATGATGTCCCCCTTGCTGGAGATGACACCAAGGACCATGACGGAAGAGGGAAACTTTGTATACTTCATGACGAGAACCTCCTCGATGTCTTTGCAGATCCACCGGTCATTTTGCCTGTTCTGATCTTGACATGGCTCTGGCTCCACACCATCATTGTAGACTGTCTCTTTGATGGTGGCGACAAACTTGTTGGTCTTAACGACCGAAGAACGAACGTTGTGGGCCTTTCGTTTGGCAGTAAACTCATTCCTGTTTTCACACGGCTTCCACTTCCTCCAAATGTCCATGACCATGGTCCTCTTGAACCAAAACCAGACCATCACTTCCATGGGCTTCTTCTTTTTGTCAAGTGTTGGATTTTGCTGCAACACCCTGTATATATATATATATATATATATATATATATATATATATATATATATATATATATATATGGGTATCTGTCTATATTTCTGAGATGAAGTATTATATACGCTATTTACATTATTAGGACTATTGTCCTCATCGTTGTTCCCACAGTAGCATCCTAACTGTAATGGATACTGCCAACTGTTGGTTCCTTTTTGTTCTTTTACTAATGTTCACCATATAAAAGCCCAAGTGCCACTCAAGGTAGAGGCTTACTATGTGGAGTTGTATTAGTGTAAGAACGAGCAAGATAACAGGAAAGATAGATGAGGAGGTTAAGATTTAATTGGCAAATAAAATTTCAGAGTTCAGGCCGTGATATTAGGATTATAGAGATGAAGTAGGCTTTAGAAGGAATCAGAAACCCAATCCTAAGTAGGAAACAAAGGATGAACCTCTACTCCTATTCAAAAGACTTGCAAAGTGTGTGAACCAGACAATAGGGAGACCAATCTACTGCTATTGGGAGAGGAAAATAATAATTATTACTGAAGAAAATTTCAATTTTCAGGCAGAGATGTTAGAAATACACAGTTGAAGGAGCCAGAAACCCAATCCTAAACTGGAAACAAGGGATAAACCTCAGCTCAAAAATGAGTGAGGAGTATGAACCAGATGATAGGTGAACCTGTCTACTCCAATTAGGAGAGAAGAAAAAAATAATTAATGAAAAGCAATTCAGAGTTCAGGTGGAGATGTTAGAAGTATAGTGTTGAAGTAGACTTTAGAAGGAACCAGAAACCCAATCATAAACATTCCTGTTGAATGGGATGAACCTCTACTCCTGTTCAAAAGACCTAGGAGGAGTGAAAACCAGCCGATAGGCAAACCTATCTACTATTGAAGAGAAAAAAATAGTAAATAAAATTTCAGAGTTCCAGTGGAGACATTAGAGAGCTTAGAAGGGACCAGAAAGCCAATCCTAAACAGGAAACAAGGGATATAACTCTGCTCCAGTTCAAAAGATCAGGAAAGAGTGTGAATTAGATGATAAGCAAACCTATCTACCTCTGTTGGAGGAGGAAAAAAAAATGTTCAGGTGGAGATGTCAGAAGTACGGAAGTGAAAGAACTGGAAACTTAATCCGAAACAGGAAACAAGAGATAAACCTTTATTGCTGTTAAAAAATCAGGGAGGAGTATGAACCAGATGATAGGCAAACCTATCTACTCCTTCTATACTGGAGAGCTCTTCTGCCTTACCAAAGGGAGCATTGCTGATGAAAACAGTGCTTAGAAACTGCAATCCACCAGCCAGCTGCTACTGGCTTCACTTTATCTGTGCTATGGGAAGCTTAGGGGTTGGCAAGACTTGCTCACAGTCTCGTCCCAACCTAGTGGAGGGAAAGTGTTAGTTTACTTCTCCATTGGTGAACTGCAATGAAAAGATCAGTCATACCCTACTGGCCCAAGCAGTCCCAAATTGTGTACTAACAATACCTCTACAAGAGAGAATTTACTTTGCAATTTTAACTGTAACATTTATATGGTGAATGCTTGGTGGACAGACAGATACTATTCTTGATAGAATTGCCCTACAGTTTATGTATTGCAAATTGTTCAAGGCTGTATAAATGAAAAAGGAAGAAAAAATACAGCGCAATTTGTTTAACATCTTAGCATCAACTAAAAAAATATAACACGCCACCAGAAATTCAATCTTAGAATTAGGATTTTATTTATGGTTTTTCTTGTATTATCAAAAGTAACATTTTTTTATTTTTTTTTTTTTACGGTCGTACAAGCTGACAATGTAAAAATTTATTCCTTCAGGCTGTCACTTTGAATTTCATAAAGAATGGTTGAGATTTTAAGATTAAATTGTTTATATTTCGTTTCTTGAATTAATTTTTTTTTTTTTTTCAAAGACGGAAGCAATAAACAAAAATTTCAGTACAAAAAAGAAAAACATTTAACAATATTTCTATCAGATTGTTATTTTACCAGTGGCTTCTTTGACTGGAAAATGTCATTGAAAATTATTCCTTATTCCCTATTCTTTATCCATCTTTATCCAGTTCTCATACAATCACCAAAGTTAAGCACTGTCAAGCCTGGTCAGTACTTAGATGGGTGACTCCTTGGGAATACCAGGTGTTGTAAGCTTGCATGGTATGATGCAGTGGTTCCCAAACTTTTTTCTTTGGGCCACATTTGAATTTAAAGTCAGAACATTATCATTGATAACTCTCTTCTCCAATTCGCAGACCATTGTTCCTATATAATATTTGATATTATGCAAAAATATCACAATGATAAAATCGGTCAATAATTATTTATAGCTATTTATACTGGGACTCATGCATGCAATTACAAGTAATCTATAATAATATTTTAAATTTTGAAATCATATTTATTTTTGGCATATGAATTTTTTTAAATCTGTTTCTAAATCTTTGATTGCCTTTCAACCATTCCACCTCACCTGCTATCTTCTTCCGCTGCACCTATGAGGCCCGCTGCACAGTTTGGAAACCACTGGTATAATATATGGGGTAATGGATAATTGCTCAAAGTTGGTCATTAGGGAGCCAAGTTCCAATTACTGTCAGGTTTGTTATATTTACTTACACACAAATACCCTTGGGAAAGGAATGAATCCACTTCTTTTCCCACAAGATATGGGTTAATTAGTAGAATCTGTATCAGTAAATCATTATTTGTCTATATTTCTGAGATGAGGTATTATGTACACTATTTACATTATTCAGACTATTGTCCACATCTTTGTCATCATATTTATTACAACATTTTGGCTGTTGTACGCTCCAGCCTTCTTCAGGTTGGAATGTCGAACTGAACCCTTTATTTTGCTCACTGGGGTAGACTGTTCTAGTTCCATGTGTCATGTTTAATGGATATCAGTTATCAGTTATCTCCTGTTAATTCCCCTCTGAAAGTTCTTCAATGCCTTAACCGGGTATTGAACTCACATTCTTTGGGTCCTGTCACTGGATCTAACCAACGCTTTTATCCACTATGCCATGTGTCCTTACACTCTAAAAATATTTTCTGGTTTTAAATAACCTGAAAAGGGTTGATAGCTGTAAAAATCAATTCCACGTCCTTCTGTAAGTAAAAGGTATGATTGCTAATTGCTATATGTGGATAAAAAACACATATCATGTCCACACAAACAAGTATATACACAAAAGCTGGGTATTATCTACCATGTATTCAATTGTGAAAGCAGAATAACATATTTTTATGACTTCAAAGCTCCCTAGAAAATCAAACAAATTACATCTATCTTTATCTTTCTGTTCATATCTACCTCCTAATTTTTTAGCTGTTACTAAATGCTTCATGTTCAAGTTGAGCTTGATTACGGAGATATATTTATATACTAATATGCATATGTTGTTAGAAAAGGATTGCAATATTTATATAGTATCTACCTAACTGCCTGTATATGTCAAAAGAAAAAATATATTAAAGTTTCACCCACATTAAAAGATCAATGGGATAAAGGAGTGCTAATACTCAACACGGTAAGCCAGTTTGTCTATGTCCTTCTTTCGTTTCCCCCCCTCCTTCTTTTCATCTGCTACATCTTTTCTTCTTCTATATGCAGCATCCATTCAACACATGGCCGATCTTGGCTTTCCAAAACTTCTTATCTCATGCAGCCCTTATCTGTTTTTTCTCTATTGCTAAGGCATCCTGTCACCTATTCCACCGTTTATTCTCTTAAACTCATAGGGTAGGTGGCTCCCTGCTCTCTTGCTCTCAATATGTCCATAAGGGTTAACTTTCCCATGCCCTCCTTCCTAATTATGTTTGTTTTGTTTTATGTTTTATTTTGTTTTACGGCATATCAACCTCAATGGGATATTTAATGCTGACAAGATTTTTTGGATAGATTCATATGAATAGAATATGTATTCTTTGTATGAAATCTGTTTTGTCTTGTTTAAAAATGTATTGCTTGGTAATAACTGTTTTTTTTTTGTTTTTTTTTTTTTCAAAAATGTATTGCTGGTAATAATATTTTTTTTACAAAGTATTTCTGTACATTATTTACATTATTCGGACTATTGTCCTCATCTTTGTTGCCATATTTATTACATTTTGGCCGTTGTATGCTCCGGCCTTCTTCAGGTGGTTGGAATGTCAAACTGAACCCTTTATTTCGCTCACTGGGGTAGACTGTTCTAGTTCCACGTGCCATGCTTAATGGATATCAGTTATTAGTTATCTCCTGTTAATTCCCCTCTGAAAGTTCTCTGCCTTAACCGGGTATTGAACTCACACTCTTTGGGTCCTGTCACACTGGATCTACCTAACATCTGTGTATGAATTTCTGGGTATTATAAACCTAATGTCTTCAGCATCATTTTTTACCAGTGCTCATATTGCAATTTTTGCCTGTTATCATTTCATGTTTTTAGCAGAGCTCATATTGCAATTTTTGTTGTTATTATTGCAATGATAACAGCAAAAATAGCTTGGACCCTAACAGGTGTTACCACCCTGGGTTAGGGTGGACCTGGAAACACTAGCAATTAAGAGGTGGTTCCAAGCTCCTCAAAACCTTCTGATCAGTGGCCTTGCTGTTGGACATAGTTTCTAGTCTTACCCAGGACACGGATGTCATGTCCAGGACGGCCTAATTACATTTAAGGAATTTCACTTGTCTCTTCCTGATTCTGAGCATAAGTGTTTTTTAAGATAGCCTCCTTGCTTACTCATTCCATCCATGGGACTCTCAGTATTCTTCTTTAGAACCACATTTTTGGCGATACTTTCAGCCATTATCAAGGACTATTTTATTTTTATTTTTTAACTGAATGTATGGGTTGTGTGTATGTGTCTAGAGTTATAGGGTTATTTTATTTACCAAACACATTCAGCACATTGTGGTCATGTTTGTAGTTAATGTTATTGAGTGTTGGCTTTTTCTTTTTTATTAATAATGCTTCCATTATTTTTAGCTTATTTTTTTTACATGTGGATGAGGTTATTATGCTTGTATTTTCTACTAATATGTTTCAGATGAAGTTTGGTAGATTTTTTGTGTGTGTTTAAATGAGTTCTAATAGAGCTGTGGTCGGATAAATGTAACAGAGGTCTTCTGGATAGGCATGTTGTAGTGTGACCGATGTAATTATGAGTTTGGTTTGATCAGGAAAACAGTTCCTTAAGGGGCATTTGCACTCATAAATAATGTTGGTTCTTTGTAGTTTTGATTTTGCAGGTGTCCTGTTATTTTTTTATGATAAAGTTAACTATTTTAAATTTTTTGTAATAGATAATGAATTTCATTTTCTTGTTTGGGTCAACTGGGGTAGTGTATTTCTTTATGATATTTCTAAGCGAAGATACATCTTGCATTTAATTGATGTGCATTTGGCTTTTGTAGAAGATATTTATGTTATTGTTTTTATCTATGTGTTCAGTATCATTATTATTTACTTTAGAAAGAAATAGTCTAATCTGGTAATCAATGAGGTAGTTAGGAAAACCATTGTTAACTAGTGTTTGTTTCCTATTGTTGAGTTGCTTAAGAAAAAGTAGAGAGGATGAATTCTCTTTAGGATATTTGGGACAGTTTTTACACACTTTGTGTTCAGAAAAGCAAAAACTTATACAAACACAAGAAAAATTAAATAAATAAAAAGCTTAATTACATACATATATGTATATATATATATATATATATATATATAAATGTAAAAGACAATAGGAAAACTGTAATAGTTGTTGACGTGTTTTGTCCGATGTGGACTTTCTCAAGGCAAAACGAAATGAATTTATTAAACGAAGTAACTAATAACAAAACAAAATATCCTTAGACACTGGAAGAATTTAGTGAACGCTATTTTCATACTGTTAACTGAAATTATGTCATTTACTGTCACATGTGGAGATATTGTTTTTACTGCTGTATTAACGGATTCAACAAGTTTCTTTTGATTTCTTGATACTGTTCTGTACGTGTGTTTGGGAGAGAAGTAATTCTGTTAAGAAAGGTGAAATAGGGAAAAAGCCTGGGCATAGATTAATATTTGGGTAATATTCAATGGCAGCACTCTCGAGGATTTTCCTTCTGAGTGAGTTATTTTCTTTTTTTTATGAGTGTAGCATTTTTAAAATAAAAATTATGGTTGAATTTATTTCTATGTATGACTAGTGCATTAGCTAAGTTCTCTTTTGTGCTCATAAATGCATTTTTTTAAATTTCTACTTGTTTCTCCAATATATTGGGAGGAACAGTTTTGGCAATTTATTTTATAAAAGCCTGCTTCAGAAATATTCTTGCTATTAGTGTTTGAGGATCTGAGTATATCCATAATGGTTTTGGAAGTGTTTCTGACTATTTTAAAATTATTTAGATGGGATAGATTGTTCTGGATAGTGGACGTGACAAAGTTGGTCAGTAGTATTATGTATCTATTTTCATGTAATTTATTATTGCGGATTATGTTATTAGTTTTGTTTCGGTTGTATATTTTGTATGCCTTTCTTCTTGCATTGTGGATGAAATGATATGCGCATTGTAGGTTTTTGAATGTGTTTTCTATGTATGTTTCTTCTTTAAGTAAATATTAGAGACTGCAGATTCTTAATGCTCTTAGAAACCTATAATAATTCCAGATTTAATTTTAGAAGAGTAGTTTGAGTAAAAACTGATCAGATCATTTTTGTTTGTAGCCTTTCTGTAAATTGTCAAAATTGAGTTTGTTATTATTTCTATGCAATATGATGTCTAGGAACGGAAGAGTGTAGTTGGTTTCAGTTTCAAAAGTGAAATTTATTGTAGGCTCAACGTTGTTAAGTTTGGAGAGAAGATCCATTAAATTCTCTCCAAACTTAACAACGTTGAACCTACAATAAATTCTTTTCCATTTGTCTTATCTATAATATGATACAGTTGCTTGTCTCTGGGAGTGTTGAACAACACACAACATTTGCCTGAATGGATGTCTACAACGGGGATTAGCTAGCCACCCTGACAGACAGATCTACTGAGAAATGAGCAATCAGCCATTTACTTACTTAATGTGATACATCACCCAGTTTTGAATTTGCTTGGCCCTCCTGTTGTGAGGCAAGACTCTTTATGAATACCTCAGTCTACTATGTAGACAGGTAAGATTTTTTTTTTAATTCCATGTTTTGACCCATTTAACCCATAAACCTTTTGTAAACTTCTCAGCAGCCTCTGTTATGGATTTAATAATTTTCGTTTTAACTTATCTGGCTATGTTGAAGCTTTATAAATTCAATGGTGAATTTTAATTACATTATCCCATGAAAATCTCAGATCAAAATTCAATTCATAGCTATGTGTTAGGCTGCAAACCAATTGAGGCCTTCTCATATATATATGTAAGCACTACTTTGTATTGTGCAATGGATGTGCAGTGTGGTGTAATGGATAAGGGCTTGGAATGAGGAATTAGAGAGCTGAGTTCAAATTCCAGTCAGGTTTGTTACACTCTCTTACATGCAAATATCTTCTCCCTGCAGCTATGGGTTGAATAGCAGGACAGACAATATTCTATAGCCTTGGTTGGCAACCAGTCTACTGCAGAAAGAAATGGCAAGGTACTATGGGGAAATCTTCTGTCTAGTCAGTCATGGGTTGAAAGAGATATGATTGCCCAAGTGTCTATCATGTATGTCACTTGACTGATTGATTGCTTTTTATCAGTTTGTTATCAGGCATTTATAATAAAAAAAAGAAAGATTTGAGTTTATTTTCCTGTTTCAAAATGAATCACATTTCTACTGAATCAGTGGATTGTACAAATTTTGTTCAGCAACACAATTTTACATTTTGAGATATTAATTTATGACCATTAATTTATACGATCACTAAATTCTAGCCTGACAGATTTGAGACATTGGACAAGCCTCAAGTTGGACAGCCATTGGAACTGGATCAGAATCAATGATATCAAATTGTGGAAAGCAAACCAAAGTTGTCTAGCCAAGAAACAAAATGGTAGTTTAACTGCACTCAACCAGAATCATTTGGTTGCAGTTATCTAAGTCCATAAACTCAAAAACTAACACCCATTTATTTGCTACTCTCTGCTTGATTGGTGGCTAAGATAATTGCAGATTTCACTCTAGATATCTGTTAAGACACTAGGCTGTGCTCAGAGTAGTTTTGTCCCAAACCACAATATTCTAGAAAAAACAAAAAAAGCAAGTGAAGAAAATTCATGCTCTTAAATAGCCAGGTCAGATCTTTGCTTGCATATGGATGTCATGCATGTATTCTGGGCTTCAACACTTTTGATAAGATTTTATATGTTCCTGGTACATTTGGCCTGAAAAAACAATTTTTGATGGACTCATGTAAGTTCAAAGGAAAAATAAGACAGAATTTGAACAAAGAAATATTAACATGTATATTGATAGGACTTATAACTCACTCCTTGCAGTTATAATATTATATCTCAGCTGACTCCAATGGAATATTCCTGATTCACTTTTAGTTCTTTATTTAAGGCATCATGCCTCATTCATTTGTGTTAACAGGAGTGTCTTTAGGACATTTTACAAATGGAAATATGAGAAATGAAATTAAATGTGAAGAATTCAAAGCAACCTTCAGTGCCTGTAGTTGAGATACTTACATTTTTGTGGAAATGAAAAGAATATGTCTTTTTGCTATGAAAAGTCATTGAAAAAGAGTGATTCTTCGAAATCTTGTATTGCCTGTGATTATTGTCAGGGGGGTGGTAATCCAATACATAGCATTAAACTCATTGTCCATGCTATCAACTATATACAGCTGTTTTCTCACATCAATGATTAAAAATGGCTTCAAGTGAATGAACCACCTTGGCCTTAAAGAAGACAACACTATCAAATCTCAAAGATTGATGCTACAGAATCACAAAGAACTTTACCAAATAACAAAAGTCATATCACTTGAAGACTTCCAACAGCAGCAACAAATAAAATTGAGAGCACATGTAACTTAGAGAAAATAATTTGTGGTAATATAAGCCATGAGATTTTTTTTTATCTTATCAAATAGTACAACATTATTATTACTTCATGTGTTATTTGGACTAATATCCTTATCTTACTATAGTTGTTTGGTTTGTTGCAGCTTAATTTAGTCTGTTACAAGGTTAATATCACAGGCTTCTTAACCAATTTTTCCAGTGTCTTTTTTCTTTTCATTCATTAACTTCATTTGAAAAATGTCACTTTTTTATTCAGGATTACTTTGGCCTTTTCATAATGAAAGCTATGATGGATAAGCATTGATGGATTAGAATTGATGGATAAGCTTGGACTTCATTAACTTAATTGGAATCAGATTTCCCTTCCCATGAATAAACTTATTTATTTATGTAGGCTATTTAAAAAAAGAAGAGTTATAAAAACAAAAGCAGTAACAAACTCAATGAAGTCGGCTAGACTGTACACTGGAGACGTATTTGAATGCTACATATTTAACATTTAAATTTAAGCATCCTTTCATCTTGAGAGTTTTCTATGTTTAATTATAACCAATGTTTGTTTATATTTTCATTTCCTACCCCTAAATGGGTGCATGGCTGAGTGGTTAGAATGTTCACTTTCTGACCATGAGACCTGGCTTCGAATCTCAGCACGGTCAATTTGTCAGGAAGGACACTTCCTGATGTTATTGGTCTGGAGTGGGGACAATTCCAGCGTGCATCACATTTGAAAACCACCCCACGATTTGACCCAAGCCTTGTGAGTGAAATTGGGTAGATGTAGCACTTGGGGCCGTCGATATCTGTGCTCGCACAAAATCACAAGTCATCATGACTGAGGGTTTGAGTGTGCTGGTGTTGTTCAGATTGTTGATCATTCTAGATAACAGGCTCTCTCCCAGAAAGTGTAACTACGGTCTGCTCAGCATAGTTGCATTATAAACCACACGTTAGCTCTGTGGATGTTAAACAAACACAAATGTGCCTGAGCTAGAGCCTTCAATAGGGATTGTCTAGCTGCCCTAGTAGAAGGGCAGAGTCTTGTCTCAAGAAACAGCTACCCAACCCCATTTTATATGAGGTCTATGGTGAAGTTTTGACCATCCAATGAGCTCAGATACCTCACATTAAATTTGGCCTTGTGCTATATCTGACTGCATCGGGTGGTTGGTAGATATCCTGCTGTTGGAGAGTCATTGTGGAATTCACTTGATTCACTTCCAGCATTTGACTACTTCTTCTACACACAAAATCTTATATGTGTTGTTCTTGTCCTAAGTATTATCATTCATTACCAACCTTCATGTGATTATTGTACTCAGCAATCTTCCCTAGGTTACAACACTGCCAATACCTCATAAATAACGAAGTATTGCATTTTGATAATGTGGAAAGAAAAAAGAAATCAGAGACACTACTTGGTTTCAGTGAAAAAAAGAAATAAAGATAGAATTGTTTAATGTCTCCTTCTAATACCTCATAAATAATGGACTATCTATTCTGTTTTGATTGCATGAGAAAACAAAAGACATATCAAAGACACTTGGTCCCAGTGAGAAAATAAAAGAAAGATGGAAGACAGAAGTGTTTAATCTCTGTTTCCATCAAATGGAAACAGTTGTCAATTTCAAATCTTTTCATTTGTACCCACTTCTTAAATCAATGACCAGCATTCATATTTATGATTGCTATTGCAATATTTTGTTGTTAAGCTTAAGTATTTTACAATGCCATAGGGGAATTTTTATGGACATTTTAATGTCGTAGAACTTGCCAAGAGCTTATTCATTCAAGCATTAAGATTTTGTCAGAAATTTCAAATAGAAAAACCATGAAAAGTTAAAAGTAGCTACCATAAATTGTAGAGTAAAAGTTAACATTTTCAAGCATGAAAGATTTCTAAAAAATCTGAGGCCAGCCAATGGTAAAAGCTGTTTTATAAAAGACTTGCACTACAGCATTTTAGAAAATAAAGGGATTCTGATAGCTGTTGCCTATGATAAAAATTTATGTGCGATACATGTTCCATTCTTCTTCCATATGTAGTGGTGGACTGGGTCTAAAAATAACAGTTGCCAGGGACAAAGTGGTCCCATCCACAAACAATGCTATCATTAAATTTTCTTAATGAATAAATAATACATCTTGAAAAAGGGTACAATTAAAATTTTAGCAGAAAACAAAAGTGTATTTCTTTGTAATTAGAGTGTACCAAATGTAAATAAAATATTATTTATTTATATGATTTACATTGTTCAGACTATTGTTATACTGATATAAGGTGAAGACACAGATAATATTTAGCATTATGCAAATTTCTTAAACGTCAATATTATAACATATGTAAATCTGTAAATATAAAGAAACTACTTCATTGTACAGTGTAGAAAAAGAAAGGGATTTAGTCTTTGCAATGCTGAGTATCATTGCTAATACAATATAAAGATTCACAATAACTGCATTTGATTCTCTTGTATATCATTAAATATAAACCCACAAAATGGAAGTAAATCTTCAATGGTCATATTTGCTTCTGGCCAATATGCAAATGAGCAGCTGACAAAATAACTTACATCATGACAGCCATATTGCTTTGAGGTAAATCAAGCTTTGAATTTAACAAAGTTTACCTTTGTCAATCACAGGCTTGTTTAATAATTCATGGTCTGTTCAGTGATAGCGATTGCAGTTTGCTCTCAGCTTTCTCAAACAATATTCATTGTAATTGTCCCTATCGTGTTTGTCTAAAAGACCTTTTTATCGATAGCATTATATCAAAAATATGATTCATATCTGTTCAACTTGCCAGTGTTGTCTTCTTAGTCATTTTGGATGGATGTTTCCATGAAGGACCCATCATCTAGCACAGTCTACAACATTCATCCAATGTAGCTCTATATTCATCACTAAAAATTACTGTGAAGAAATAAATTTTCATGTACTTCTTAGGAACCAAACTCTAAACCAATTAGGGTGTGTGTGTGTATATATATATATATATATATATATATATAGTCATACAATAAAATTGAAAAAAAAACAGCACTCAAAATATACATAAAAATAATTACTATTTTATATCAATTCTACATACAAGGGTTCATTAGTAGTTGTGTTCACATACAGGTGTTTGTCGACCCAACCCTTTCCCTAAATCAGTCTCAACACTTGGATAGTTGGTAACATGTGAACAACAACAAAGTTCTAGAAACAACAGCAACAAAAAGGACACTTATAATTAACATCAGGAAGAAATTTCTGGGGCACATGATGAGGAAAGAGAGCTTGGAAAATTTGATACTCAGATCGAAGGTAAGAGGGCTAGAGGAAAGCAATACACAACCTACCTGGTGAACTTGAGTGAATTGATGGTGGAGCAGAGTTTTGGGGGAGATGGCTGTTGTATGGTATTGTTTTACAACATATGATGAGTAGCTAACTTCCTCCAATTCTTTGGGGTATGCCATAACAGAAATTTGCCTTACAGTTTCACAATCTGTTGTAGCTAGGAAGGAGTCATTTATTTCATTTTCTCCTCCTCTTGCTTTGCTGTCTTTTAATTTTTTAGCCCTTGCCTCAGCTGCAAAACACTGGATCCAAATCTCAAAAAAATTTTGGTTTGTCCAAGTTTTATTGGTAGCACTATAATGGCAAAAAGAAATTGTCGAGAGCCATGATCACCAGTGTCCTGAAGGGACACAGCACATAAAAAATAAAGAAATATTTTTAATTGAAACAGATATTACAAACAGAAATTCATATTGTATATTAGTTATATAAATATATTGTATATTAATCATATAAATATTCATATTGTATTTTAGTCATATAAATATAAGTATACCCTGAAAGTTTTCAGTTGAGTAATATCAATTTTATTGTGAAAATATTGACATGTAAAATCTGGTATAATGTATGACAAGCAACAAACCATTAACTGGAGTAAGATAATTTGGAAAAGGAGTAAGTAATTGTGAGATAACGACTAAATTATTAGCTAAGTAGGTAATTGGGAGTTAATGGCTAGGTAATTAGATAATAGCTAAATAATTAGCTAGTGGCTAGATAATGAAAAGAAGTCAGGAAGGCCTAAAAGTTAACAGGGCAGAATATATTCAATGACTCACATTCAGACTCCAGCTGAGACAAGATGGTGTTTGCTTTGCACTAATCTCCTGGGGAAAGTTGTAAATCCATCTCTTCTCGCCTCCTGAATGGCTATGGGTAAAGGGTCAAGGTCAACTTCGCCATTTACAGTTGGTTGGTAACCAGTCCAGGAGAAAGAGAATACTGATTTCACACCAAAAACCCCTGATAATATTTCGGGGGGGACAACATGGTAGGGTAAGGCCTATCACGCCCCATCACTTAAAGATATTAAGGAAGGATAATTAATTTTAAGATTATAAGATAATGGCTGGATAATGTAAAAAGCTTCAAATAATGTCATCAGACAAATTTGTTCATGATAATGGAAAATAAAAATAATAATAATATATTTCATGTAAATTATTTCATATTTCAAATAATTTCCATGTTTGACTCCAGCAACAGGAATCAAACTTGGTATTCCTTTTATGCTTCTATTATCTATTATGTTATAAATAGTGGTTGAAAATTCAAAAAGTATGTTGTTTTAAGTGTATTTCAACAATTGTCGCACATAAATATGTATGTGAGAATGTGTGTGTGTGTGTATATATATATATATATATATATATGTATATATATTTTATTTTCCATACTTAATATATATTTTAAAAATCCACATTATAACCAAAAACGTTTTCAGCTTGTTTCTTCTTTTTCAAATATACATTTTTTTTCTCTTGGAACAACTATATAACCTCCCCCTTCAGGACTTATAAATTAAGTGAATCAATTTCAAAAAGTTATTCTTAGCATTGCTTGATAATGTAATGGAACTTTGTATTTTAAGTTTAATTTGTATGATTGAATTTAAATTGAGGCTTCATGTTTTGAAACATGGGAATTCTGGTGTTGCAATGATTATATATTTATAAAAAAACAATTATAATATTATGCTCTACTGTTTTATTGAGCACTGTTTTTTAAAAATAAAAATAAATGCTAAGAACTCTGAATTATAAATCTCATTGTTCATTCCTATTATTTTAATAATATATTATATATGTATAATTAATGAAAAAAATTTTCAATGTAACCACAAAACTTTGAAGTAAAGATGAATTAAGTGAAAAAACTTTTTCATTAATTCTATTAATACTTTCTCCCTATCTTGGATATTGATATTGATTCCACAAAGCCTGCTTCCCTTAAATGCCCTCCTTATCAGCAAACCAGTGAAAAACCATCACTTTTGGCAAAATAAATGTCTTCCAAATTCAAACTATATAATTCTTTCAAACTTGTTTTAAAATACAAATAAAAATTCCAATTTAACAATTTAAATAACGTTATGTTGATTGATTTAAAATTGTTTCCAGCAAATGTGAGGATGTAGGAATTAAACAAAAAAATTTGCTTAAATAAACACAAAAGACAATCATTAAAAATTTGCTTAAATAAACACAAAAGACAATCATTAAAAATTAATGTATCAACATTCAAATGTACTCAGGAGGAAAATAAAATCATGTAAAATAAAAATAAATATGAACTTTGGCAAATTTACCAGTAACATAAAACAACTGATTCGAAAATTTGAAACATTTCATAATAGATTTGCTAGGCAGAACCTGTCAATATTATTCAACTGTATATATATATATATATATTTAAAAGAAAAACAGACCACTTTAAGGTACCATTATAATAATTTATTTCACCAGAGTCCTTTTAAAGGACGCCGGCTTTTTTTTTTTTTTTTTTATTTCATTTTTGGAAGTGCTATCTGATGATCCAGCGTCCTTTAAAAAGACTCTGGTGAAATAATAATTATTATAATTAAGTGGTCTGTTTTTCTTTTAAATATTAGCTCTGGATTTACATTGAGCTCTCAGGATTTCATCCTCCTTGGGATTACCCATACGGATTACCAAGTTCTTAATAACTTAATTTTATATATATATATATATATATATATATATATATGAATGGTATTTTTAGTGGGTAAACCTGTTTTAGTTGCGATCCCTGTTTTTTTTTTTATTTTATTAAATAGTGAAATTAATAACAATCAGTATAGATTGAGAAGCCCTGCTAGAAAAAATTGTGCCTCCAACTGAAATCAAGCCTACATCCATTTTTTTTTCCATCAGTAAAACCACTTTTTTTAACCAAAGCATGCCAGTACCAGTTCAAATATAGAGGACAGTTTGACATATCAAAGTCTGATTTACCCATTTAAGGAAAGCACATATCTCATTGAGATTTCTACAAATTTATATCCGCTAGCTTCAGTTTTATACTAAAGTAGCTTCCACTTTGGCTAAAATGTGGATTCTCTGATGAAAAAAGGTGGTTCAATTCCTGTCAGAGGCACACGTTTTCTTTCGTAACACTTCTCTATCTAGGCCAGTTGTCATTAATTTCACTGTTTAAGAAAATAAAAATTGGGATAGCAACTGAAACATGTCTACCCACTAGAAATAGCATTTATATTAATAAGAAATATATATATATATATATATATATATATATATAAAGTGGTTGACCAGGTATTTTCAAGGCGAGCCATCTTTAGAGTGCAAGTGCTTAATGTCAAGAGATAGAGCATTAATAGCAATAAATAAAATGTAATGTTCCTGTATCTGTCCATTTTTTAGAAGACTTGATTGTAAAATTTGGCCATCATTATAAAAAGATTATTTTCAAGATGTCCACATGTCTTGAAAATTCAATTTCTGGCTTTTGCCTGGGCTTGAGCACTCACCCAAAAGCACTGATGAGATATTTGCAACTATCTTAGCCAGAAGGCAGACCAAAGCTCAAGTTGTATATGTATATGTTAGTCGATAACAGCTGTTTTTTCTTTCAAATACACTTTGTAACCAGGTAATTTGACAAGCAGGTGTTTGGCAGGCATAGGCAAATCTATTCAAATAGGTTAACAATCAAATTTGCTTTCAAGCTGATGCAGGTGATAGGTGACTGAATTGCATTATCTCCCCTTGCATTTAAAAGCAAATAGATTTGTAAGCTTGCTATTTTTAACTGTTTACCTCTCCAAAGATAAAATAAAATGCCTGCAATAAAATCCAATCTACTGTATTTGATAGCATATAAGATATAAAAAAAGCTCTTTATTTATTTATTTATTTAATTCACCAAATAAATAAAATATATTGAAATTAATGTTAAAAACTATGTTTAAAATATATTAACATATAACAAACATATTAAAAATATATTAAATATATTAAAATATTGAAAATATTAAATAATTAGATATTTTAAATATATTATGAAATACATTAAATATATATAAAAATACATTATAAAATATATTAAATATATAAAAAAAAAATGTTAAAATATATTAAAATTTAAAATACATTATAAAATATATTAAATATATGTAAAAATATTAAAATATTTTAAAATATATTAAATATTTTAAATATATTATAAAACATTAAATATATATTAAAAATCTATTAAAATATAAAAAATCTATTAAAATTAAATATAAATTAAAAAGATAAAATATATATAAAAAATGTGAGACGTCTGGGAGGTTAATATTTACACAAACACAGAAGACTACCATTACTTGTACCTGATGTGTTAAATCTGTAGACTCCCCTGTAAAGTATAGGGCCACAGCCTCTTCATGCCAAGTCCACAGCCTCACCACACTAGGTGTTTTTCTTGTGCCCTCCATAGAAATTACATTTTTACAGAAGGAATAACTAGTGCCACACCTATAACTGGTTTTTAATTCAGTGTTTCCTTTTTCTAGACTGGATGCCAACCAAAGCTATAAAATCCAGTCATCCTTTCTGTTACTATTTTTTTTTTTTCAAACATTTCATCCCAAGAAAGACAATGATGGCGACAATGCCACTGAGACACAAGGGCTTACTGGGATTGAAAGAGAATGAGAAGACTTTAGTGAGGAGAAAGAACAATAAAAGAACAGAATTCAGGAAGACAGAAAGTTGCATTTAAATTTTTTTAAGATTGTAGATAACACGGAAGGAAGAAACTAAACTGGAAGAGACTTCCACAGGTAAAAGTATGAGAAAAGAAACTTATGGTTACATCTATTACAACAATGAAACCTAGTTGTCAGTCTAGTAATATGCTTAAATTCTTGCAGTCAAGGTATCAAGGAGGGGAGCATATTTGAACAAATGGCATGAAAATATTTATAGAAAAGACAAAGGGAAGCCTTATCATAGTGATTGGAAAGTGACTGAAGTTGAGATGCCAGGTCAGGACTGATAACATTACAGATCGTTCTTTGGATTTTGTCAAGAATCTCAGAATATATAGCACCAGACCAGATATGACAGCAATAGATTCATGAATGTGCAAGATGAATTGTCTAGCACAATACACTGAACCAAATGGGGAGAAGGAGAACAGATGGAGTCTTACCTATCCAAGGGTATTTATGGAAAAGTGAATGCAATCACCTCAGCTGAAATTTGAACTCCTCATGCCAATCTTATTTTCCATACTGATAACTGCTTTGTTATGTACACATCCTCAACTCCAGAAAACTAATTAAATGGGTGTGGGTAATTTTTTTTTTTTTTTTTTGTAAATTAAAAAAAATCTACTGAACCACTCATAATATTTTTCAATGGCATTTATTGTTCCTGTCATTCAAATATTCTTGTGGACAAATATGAAAGAAATAAAAAAAAAAAATTGCAACATTTTGCCATTGTACAAAAAAGCCCATAATGATAGTTGTTTGTGATAAGATTGTTAAGCTATTTTTCAAACTCCTGTTTTGCCTGTAGTATCTTTGACTATTTTTCCCTCTGCATTGATAATAAGACCTTTCAGAATGAAAACCTTTCATAAAATGATCATAATGCCACTTTATAGAAACAGAAAAAACTTACAAAAGACCTTTTTTTTTAAATTACTGACCATCTTAAATTTTTCAGAGTCATAATTACTGGTATTATAAAATTATTAGGAAAAAAAATTATTATTACTTTCAAAAGTTTTTGCTCGGATATAAAAAGATTTTAAGACATTTTCTTATTTTTCTTTCAAACAGCAAAATATGTGATTTTTTTTTTTTTTTCTGAAGTTCCCTGAATTATTTTCATTATTGTATATAGTTTTCAAACTTTTGCTTGGTTTTAAATTCTTTTGGCCTTCCCAGAAATTGATTTGATTGATTGAGTTGTTTTTTTTTGTTTTTTTTGTTCCACAGATGAGAAGTGCAAGAAAAGAAACTATTAGAATAGAACTTAGTTACATCTGGGTAAAACAATGAGAATTAGTTGCCAATCTAGTAATATGCTTAAATTAATGCTGTTAAGGTACTAAGGAAGAGAGATGATCAGAAGAACTTCATAGCATTGGGAATGTGACTAAAGTCAAGATGTCAGGTCAGAACTAATAACATTGAAGACTTTTCTTTGGATTTTGTTGAGAATCTTAAGAGATAGAGAAAAAGCACTAGACCAGATGAAATGATCTAAATATGGTTTTACAGAAACAGAAAAAAAGGTTACAAAAACCTTTTTTTAAAAAATTACTGACCTTCTCAAACTTATTATTTTCATTATTATACAGTCAATGACAAAATTATTCATACACCCACCAATTTTGAATATTTTTATCCATTTCTCAGAGTCTAATACCCATATGATGCCAGGTTATTTGTATGTTAATAAGCACCAAAAAAGGAATATAAAACACAGTTTTCAGAACAATAGGTTAAATACAACAAATTTGACAGGCGAATTATGCAAAATAGGAAAAGACAAAATTATTTGTATAGTAGAAAATATCATTTTAAATTGATTGAATCATGCAAATATAAGTAATTTACATAATTATTTTAGTGGTGAAGCCATGTAGATTATTTATTTAGTAGAATATTTGTGATAATTTCAGCGAAGAACATCATATGGTGCATAGTGTCACTATTGTTATTTTTATGTTAACAACATGATGGGGAAGACAAAGGACATTAGCGTTAACTTGAGACAGAGAATTATTAACTTCCACAAGTTGGGAAATAGTTATAGCACTATTTCAAACTGGTTAGCTATCCCTAGATCTATGGTACAGTCCATTATAAAGAAATTTAAACAGTTTGGCATGCCAGAGAATTTGCCTGGGTGTGGAAGAAAATTCAAATTGTCACCAAGAATTGCACAAAAACTGTGTTATGAAGTTAATATAAACCCAAGAGCTGTTTTGAAAGACATTGCCAAAAGTTTCGGCATCAGTGTAAATACTCACAAAATAAAATGTTGTTTAAATAGAATTGGGTTGTATGGAAAACAACCACAATGAACCCTACTTCACAAACCATGTCATTGTTGCTAGATTTGATTTTGCCAAAATGTTCTTGAACAATGAAAATTGTTTTTGGGAACAAGTACTATGGAGTGATGAAACAAAAATTAAGCTTTTTGGACATAATGATGTAAAGAACATTTGGTGCAAGAAAAGTGAGGCTTTCTTCCGCAAGAACACAGTGGCAACATTAAAAGATGGACACAGCTCGATGATGTTTTGAGGTTGTTTTAGCTCAAGAGGGACTGGGCAATTACTTGCAATAAGAGGAAGATTGAAAGCTGCAGTTTATATCAAAATTCTGGATGAAAACCTACAAATATCAGCGCAAACTCTTCATCTAAGTTAGCGATTTACTTTCCATCAAAATAATGATCCCAAACATATGTCTAAATCAGTGACTGCATGGCTTCAGAAAATGAAGATTACAATTCTACCATGACCTTGAATGAGTCCCGACTTGAATCCTATGGAAAATCTATGGCAAGAATTGAAATTTCGAACAAATCATCAGTCACCAAAAACCTTCAGGAATTAGAATGTGTAACCATTGAAGAATGGGAGAAAATCCCAGAAAAGATTTGTTCAAATTTCATCAAATCTTCAGTATGCAGCAAGTTATAAAGATGAAATGCCATGCTATTAACTATTAATATTGTGAAAATTGTTCAATTTTTCTGTTATTCATACAGTACGAATAATTTTGTCTTTCCTATTTTGAATAATTCCTCTGTTAAATTTATTATATTTAACCTATTGTTCTGAAAAGTGAGTTTTATATTCCCCCTTTTGTGCTTATTAACACATAAAAAACCTGGAATCATACAGGCATTAGATTCTGAGAAATGGATAAAAATATTCAAAATTGATGAGTGTATGAATAATTTCATCATTGACTGTATATATTTTTGAAACTATTTTCTTGGTGTTTTCTTTTTGCCTTCCTTGCAGTTGATTTGATTGGGTTATTTGTTTTTTTACAGATTATCAACCTTTTGTGAATTATTAAAAGCTGAAACATATTTTGGATTAAAGAATAAATTTGTTTAAAAAAATTGAATGCATGTTAAACATGATTGACCAATCAAAATCAAACAACACAAAAGTAAAAATACCAGAATTTCTTCTTTTTCTTCATATCTCATTCTCTGATGAAGCTTTAATAAAAGTGAAATGTTAGATTGAGAAACATTTATATATATTCGATTGAGAATTCATTTAAGTACTCTTTAGAAAGAATAAGAGTTCACAAGACCCATAACTGTCTAGGTTCGTTGGGGTACCACATCCACTGCAGCCATAGTAGCAGTGGTGTTTCCTGGGCAAGATATCCTGATGGGGCCGAACCATCTCCAGACTGGTTTTGAATTCAGAGTCTTCCTTCTCCTAGAACAGTTGTGAACCAAGTTTATAGGACCCTCATCTGTCCTTGTATTTAGCCATAGTTGAGAGGTGAAGAGATGGATTCATACCTTTCCCATGAGTATTAGCATATAAGTGAATGTAATGAACTCGACTGGAATTCAAACTCAACTATCCAATTCCTCAATTGAGGGTCCATTACACCACTTTACCTCCTATTGTAAGTGATTGATAAAAATAATTAGAAAAACTTGCTTGACGATAAAAAGAATCTACCTTTTCTTTAACTTTTTCTGTTTCAGAAATTTAAGGAAACATAACAAGTTTTTGCTACCTCCATAAATAATACAATCAGTCTATTTATACACTTGTAAAAAAATCAGTGATTCCTCAGTGACATAAATAAAAATATTAATAAAAAGAATAAAAAACAAAAACCCAAACTCTCTCTCTTTTTTTTTTTTCTTTTTTTTTGGTCTATTCTACAAATCTGTTATGCACACAATAGGCAGACATGAATATCATCTGGTTTGGCTTTGTCTCCTATTGACTTAAGAGTGTTATGTCATAAATTATTAACATGTCCAACAAACAAAAGCTTTGTCAAGAGCTCTCTCCCACTTTTTTTAAACACCAAAAACAGAAATGTTACAGTTTTTTAACATAAAAAAGGAATGCAAGTTATCTTCCTCTGTGTGTCACATCCCTTAAGGACATGACTCTCTACAACTTCCTACCTTTGTGGCTCTTAACAGTTTTTTTTCCTTTGCTAAGGCTCCCACCCAAACCATCCTACCATCTATTCACACAAGCTTGTCTGGTAAGTGATTTGCTGCCTTCCCTTATCTCTCTTGCCTTCAGTATCCCCCATGAGGATTAAGTTTTTCAAGCCTTCTATCCACATTATGTGTCCAAGGAATTTCAGCTTTCTTTTCCTGAATTTGAGTAGAAGTGTTCTTTTTGCTGCCATTATGTTATTTAGAAAAAAATCTGTTGGTAATATATGGATTTGTATTCTAAAAATGATAACAGTTGATTACTGCCAAAAATAAAAGCTAGTAGCCACTTTACAGTAGTGCATTTCTCATGCCAGAATAAATTAAGATGTCACACACAACCCTTAAAGGAGTTTCATGCTAGGTTAACCTGAGGGATTTGAGTTATAATCCCAAATCTTAAAATCCTAAATGTCAAAATCCTGAAATTTAAAATCCCGAAAATTCAAATCTAGAATGTATCAAAATCCTGAAATATCAGAATCCCAAAAAATAGTCTTTGGGAGAAATTAAAAAAAAAATTGGAAATAACTTTATTTCTAAACAATTCCAAAATACTGTTTAAATAGTTTTTATACATTTGAAACATTTAAAATTCATTAAAAAATATAAAACCAGAATATATGAATAATTTATAATGAAAGATTATGAGCAACACGCACTGAGATAGTCTATAAGATCTGGTCAGTTTTCACAATCATCTCTATCTATAAAAGGCAGGATGTGTGTGTGCGTGTGTGTAATGAATGCATGGCTGCAATTTTTGATGGATTTGCACCAAAATTTACAAGCACATACTCCAAGTTAGCGGAAAGGTCAAGACTGACTTTGCATTTCCCAACTACCATTGATAGTGGAAATAATCGATTTTTTTCATGCTTCTATGGCAGTTTTCATGTAGTTTGCAGCCATTTTGTACTGGCCAGAGTGAGAGCCTATAGCTGGCTGCCATGAATAGGCAGAAAGATTCTATTGGCCAGCGTGAGAGCCAACAGCTGACTGACATGACTGTTAACTAGCATGCTAGCATGCAAAAAAATCAATAGCTGCATTCGTCTCAAGTGGGAAAAATTAAAATCTGCATGGCACTTTACTCCAATTGGCTCATTTGCTTGCTTAAACTCAATGTTGATTCTGTTTCCGCAGAACTGGGTTGGGTGTGAAAAAGTATTTGTTGTTAACATTCTTTTTTCATTCAGTTTTTCCAGTTACGAGTCCTTTTTTAAAGCTGATCGTTTTGTGTTCATTTTGTTTAGTTCTTTTTTCGTAACAGATTTAATGTTTAGTATAGAGCTTAGAAAAAATTCGCAGTGTGAGATTGGCAAGAAGTAATCATGTAGCAACATCAGGGTACTCCTTTAAAGGCAAAGAAGGGCAAAAATATTTTAAGTCAAGTGATAGTGATTGCTGTATGAGTTGTACGATTTTTGAAACAAAAACGGGCAACGCCAGGCTATGCTGCTAGTTTATTATATTTTTAAGCCTTTCTATACAATAAAACACACATTTTTTTTCTTTTTGGACGAGACTCTCCTTGGAGAATGCATTGACATTCATTTTCTACATGCTGTTGTTCTTTTTGAAACTCTTCCATGATGTGATAAACCCTGACATGAGCATTGCCTACTAAATTTTCCGATGCCATATTGTGGTTCTATACTTTTTAATGAATTTTGAATGTTTCAAATGTATAAACACTATTTAAATGCTATTTTATAAATGTTTAGAAATAAATGTATTTCGAAAATTTCATTTCTCAATTTCCCCCAAGGACTATTTTTCAAGATTATGATCTTTCAAGATTTTTAATTTTGGGATTCTGATCTTTTGGGATTTCAAATTTTAGGATTTCAATATTTGGGATTTTAAGATTTGGGATTATGATTGGCACCCAACCTGAGGAAACCTCTCAGCAACAAACTGCAAATACACACGACTGAACCAGTTTCACCTAGGTTGCAAGCATGGTAAATGATTATGTTACAGGAGATATATAAACAGAGTAATGGGCTTGTCTCTCAAACATTGCAGATGAGTATGTAAGGTCCATATTTCAGACAAGGGGTCTGGGACCACACACACAAGGACTTCATTACATTAGCATTGTTAGTGAATCAATCTAGTAGTGTGTCTAATGAGTCTGATTCTCACTGAGTTTCCCCATACATGTGACCTTGTCTTAGATTAACCTAAGTTCAGTAAATTAGACACTTTGCAAGTTAGTTTAACCCTTTACCATTTAGACCACCCAAATCTACCCCAGAAATATCAGCTCTCAATGTTTAACCTGCCAAGTACACTCTGACAAACCAATTCCCTAATTCATTAGGCTGTTGTCCTGTAGGACAATACACTGTAAGGAACTTGGAGCCTTAAACCTACCTGCATTCTGATGAGTGATAAAGAAAGAAAGACAAATGATAGCAAGTCTTCTACAAAAAATGGTAAAAGCTTCTGTGAGTGCAGTCAAGCAGGACAAGCAACCATAGCACCCATCAGCAGGCAGGTTAGGTTTAAGGCTCCAAGTTCTCTACAGAGAATTGTCTTATGGAACAATAGCCTAGTGGATTAAAGCATTGGTTCAATCCCTGGACTCAATGGAAACAAGGCGAGCAAAAATAGAGCAGTAAGAAAAATAAGAATTCAGCTCAAGCAAAAGGAATGAGAACAGTCTACTCCCAGAGATTAAATAAAGGCTTCGGTTTGGAATTCCTTGTAGGTTACCTGGATCAATATAAACCTGATGAAGGCCGAAGGGCACAACGACTGAAACATTGTGATAACAACAATGTAAATAATGATATTTCCAAATAATCTTGTTCATTTGAATATGAATCTGGTTAACTTATTTTGTTAACGAATAGTTGAAGCAATAAAATTGTTTTGCAACCATTCTTTAGTAAGAATTGAACTCAGATATCCTGCTTTGATTCTATAAGGTCAGATTGCCTTAATTTAGTATTCATAGCTGCCTGAGAATTTTGTTAGATTGATGCCTGGGAACTATGACTTTTGTGACAACATAATAGTTACCTCCCTTTTCCAGATTTAAAACAGGTCAGCATTGTGATTCTAATGTCATTGCCTTCTACAAGTGAGTGTCAACATGTTATATTTCATCTAGTTTTAATTAGCTAGGAAATAAGTCAGTCAGATATTTCATAAAACAAGTCTGCCTTCAAGAAAAGAAAAAGGTAGTAAAGGAAAATTTGAAGAAGGGACTAGACATCAATTGCAAGAAGAGAGAGAGAGAGAGAGTGCATCGTTGTTTTACAAAAAGAACAGTCCAGCATGCAAATTAAAAATTGAAGGTTCCAAAATCAAACAAGTATAACAATTTAAATATTTGGGAAGTGTTTTAACAGAGGACGAAAAGTATGACACTGAAATATGAAGGCACATTAGTATAGCAAAAGATGCCTTCCAAAAACTATGCAAAGTATTAAGAAGCAGAAAAATTTCATTAGAAACAAAGAAAAGAGTGCTGAACTGTTAGGTAATATCAGTCCTCCTATATGCTGGACAATCTCCTCACAGATAAAAAAAGTGTCTTGAATCAACAGAAATGTGGTTCTACAGAAGGATGCTGAGAATATCATGAACCAAACATATGAGCGAAGACAAAGTTTGAAGGAAAATGGAAACAAAAAGGACATTTAACACCAGAGAAAAGAGTTGAAATTTGTAGAGTTCATATAATGAGGAAAGAGGGCTTAGAAAATTTGATAATCACAGGATAAATTGAAGGCAAGAGTTATAGAAGAAAAAACACATAACCTACCTAGTGAGCTTGAGTAAATGAATGGTGCAGCAAAATTTAGGAGAGATACCAAAAATACAAAATTTATTAACAGCTGCAAGGGATTGGAAATTGTGGGGAGCCATGATTGCCAAATTCCTGCAGGGACATGGCACATTAACAATAGATTCTGAGTCTAAAAGACTAAATTTCTGAATAACGAAAAGTACTGATTACTGACTGGATGAAGAGGACCACTTCTGTGACCCTTACACATCTATGTGTTGAGTCCCTTAAGGGTGTGGGAGATCATAGCACTCCACAACTTTGTCTTCTTTGTGACCCTTAGCAGCATTTCTTCCATTTCCAATCCTGTTCCACCATCCATTCAAAGTTACTCATCAGATAGGTGACCCACTGTCTCCTATCTCTCTTGTCCTCAATATACCCTGTGAGTATTTACATTGGGCTGTTGTCCTCATCTTTATTGCCTTATTTAAAACGTAATACGAGGTGCTAGAGAAAAGCAATAAC
The DNA here is from genome assembly GCA_903632075.3 of Acanthosepion pharaonis. Taxonomy (NCBI): domain Eukaryota; kingdom Metazoa; phylum Mollusca; class Cephalopoda; order Sepiida; family Sepiidae; genus Acanthosepion; species Acanthosepion pharaonis. The sequence continues at coordinate 2,236,020 of CAHIKZ030005404.1, read as the reverse complement.
AATAACAACAAAATTGCAATATGAGCTCTGGTAAAAAAAAAAAGAAGAAAAATACCGAGACATTAAGTTTATAAGTCCCCAAAAATGCATACACTGATGTCCTCAAAGACACATAGCCCAGTGTTGATTGGATCCAGTGACTTGACCCAAAGAGTTGTGAGTTCAATCACTGGCTAGTGCAGTGGTAAACAGAAACTTGGAGAGTTAAAGGGAGATAACTGAGACATCCAGAAGAGAGGCATGGCACATGGAACAAAATAAACAGTTCAGTTTAAAATTCCAATCAACTGAAGAAAGGTGGAGTGTACAATATGGCAATAAAGATGAGGACAACAGTCCGAAATAAATAGTAAAATTTAGTAAATAATGTAAATATTATATCAGAAATATAGATGGCAACAAAGATGAAGACAACAATCTGAACAATGTAAGTAATTACAATATCTCATCTCAGAAATATAGACAGGTAACTTTTCCATGCTCTCCTTCCACAATATGTAGCCTAGAAATTTCTCTTTCTGGTACTGAGAATAATTGTTCAAAGTAAAAGAGTAGAGATTTTCTTTTTGAAAGCTTGTGGTTTTAAAGGTACCAATCAGCTATTGAAAAGTTGAAGGAAAAAAAAATTTTTCCATCCACTCTTTAGTAAGGATTGAACTATGATCTTCTGCTTTGAATCTTGTAAGGTTAAATTACTTTAATTTAGTATTCATAACTGAGAATATTGTTAGCTTGACATTTTGTTGCCATTTTCTTTAAGACTTCCTTGTTGCTTACTTATTCTGTCCATGGAATTGTCAGTATCCTTCTGTAGAACCACATTCCTTTCTTTTGTCTTGAGTTCTCTCTTCATCTGTGGGGAGATTGTCCAGCATTCACTGTCATACAAAAGGATTGATATTACATAATGTCTTATTATTTTCTTTAGCTTTTAGAAGTCCTTTTTTTGCTAATCTATATGAGTATTCAGTGTTCCATCCTCTGTTAAAACACTTTCCAAATTTTGTAACTTCTGTACTTGTTTAAGTAAAAGAATAAAGAGTTTCTTTTTAAAAGCCTGAGGTTTTAAAGGTACTTATCAGTACCTTTCAGTTATTGAAAAGTTGAAGCAATAAAATTGTTTTATATCCACTGTAGTAAGGATTGAACTCAGATCTTCTGCTTTGAATCTGTAAGGTGAGATTAATTTAGTATTCATAGCTACCTGAGAATATTGTTAGCTTGATGCTTGAGAATTATGACTTCTATGACAACCTGATGGGTACCTCCCATTGTCGACTTAAAGTAGGACAGCATTGTGATTCTAATGCTGTTTCTTTGTACAGAGGAGACATTACATTTCGTCAATGGCAATTCACTGAATGTTTAATTAGTTAAAAAGGAAAAAAAATATGTCATTCAGTGATTCTTTTTGAAGAACAGTTAAAGTAGAAAAGCAATAAAAAAAATACTTATGCAAAATTGTGGCTATAATTAATGATAAAAAGCAGACCAATGAAGATGAAAGTCAGAATGCGTTCACTGAATTCAGTGTCAGTCATGTGGCAAAGTTATCACATTAATGTTTTTGTTTCAACATATCTTTTATGCACTCTTTAAAAAAAAAGGAAAGCTTGTCCTTGATATTTTCATTCAGATATTTACCAGATTAGTGTAGCACATTGAATGCACATTGCAATAGTAAAAGATGCCTTCCAAAAGCTAAGAAAAGTACTAAGAAACAGGAAAATCTCATTAGAAGTAAGGAAAAGGGATGTTGAACTGTTATGTAATATCAACCTTTTTATACAGTAGTGGATGCTGAACAATCTGCTCACATTTTATGAGAAGACTGGAGGCAACAGAAATGTGGTTCTACAGACGGATACTGAGAATTCCATGGGCAGTGTGTGTAAGCAACCCAGAAGAAAATGGCAACAAAAAGAACACTTAGAATCAGAGAGAGCTGAAATATCTTGAGCACATAATAAGGAAGGAGGGCTTGGAGAATTTGACACTCCCAGGGTACATTGAAGACAAGAGGAATGGGAAGTCTGTAGGTCATCTACCTGGTGAGTTTGTATGAATAGATTGCAGAACAGATGGCTGAGTGTGAGACTTGGTAATGGCACAAATGTTGCTAAGAGCGACAAGGGATAGGAAGATTGTGAAGAGCCATGATAGCCCTTGTCCTGAAAATGTCACAAGCAGAGAGTATGAGCACTGAAGAAGTCTTAAGGAAAATGGAAGCAAAAAGCTCACTTACTGTATTTTCTTGTGCATAATGGAAAAAATTTTGGCAAACATGGACCTTAGTGCCCACAAAAAATTGTTTCAAAAGGATGGTTTTTCCATTGGCACCACTATTAATTTAACTACAGTTGCTCCCTTGGCAATGTCTATTTACAAGATTATAAAAAATTATTTACCTTTTATAAAGAAATAAATGTGAAAAGAAATCTTTTTATTCAAAAATTAAAAAGAAAATATTTTCATATTTATTTCTGATATGATAAATGTGAAATATTGCATTGTATTATTTGTTGGTTCACATTTTAAGAATGTTGTAAATATAAAATTATTTTTGTAAACAATAATAATAAATAGTGTTTAATATTTTTGTTGTAAATTACCAAGAACAAAAAATGTATAGATTCACTTTCATCATATGTTTAGGTCTTATTACAATTTTAATCATCACTTTTTAAAACAGAAATTGCTGTTTTCAATATAATGAGATAATGTTTATGATATATAATATATGATTAGAATGATGTAGTAGTTTATTCAGTGTAATGATATAATGTTTATAATATAAATATATGATATATAATATATATTTGTAATGATATCATTATTTATTCAGTGTAATGATATAATGAAAGCAAATATACAAGTTGAAATTTTATGAAATACTTGATAAATATTTAATCTTCATCCACACAAAGAATGGTGTGTCAAAAAGATTTCTTTTCCCTTGACATCACTATTATTTTAACTAACTTCACTCCTCAGCAATGTTTGTACATAAATCCAAGTGCCTTTGGTTTTCATAAGAGTTTTTGTTGATAATCCTGTGACATATTTGTATTTTGTTTTTTTATGCAATGTCAATTTCATCTTTAAGAAAGAACTTAATCTTTAACCAAACTTTCGTGTGTGTATATATATATATATATATATATATATATATATATATATATTAATGATTTAAATGTATAATACATCTTTTAAATGGCAAACATTTCTCAAAATATTTAAATCATTAACCTCTATATTTGTTTTTTATGAATGATTCATGAATTTATAAATTATAATTTGCACCTTTAATTGAAATATATATATATATATATATATATATATATATATATATATTCTGTTTATATCTTATAGATACAATTTATTTAATGCTCTGTTTTTTAAATAAACAGTATTAAATACATTTACTGGCTTGAATGTTCGAGAAATTTTATGGAAAATATGTGTTTTCCGACATGAATTGAACATGTGTCCTATATGGAATCATCAATTGATCTGACGTGCTATATACCACTCAGCTACAGAGAAGCGTTTGGTTAGCAAAGCCTAAATTACTGTTTATAAGCAACAAGTCTTTGCCGACCTTTCCTGAATGATCATATCTGCTCACAAAATGTATCTTAACATAAACAGTGACAACATATTATGAAATGGATTAAGTGCAACAATTATTTAATATATTTTCTGTTTATATGTTATTTTTAATAGATACAAGTTATATATGTAAATGCTCTATTTTTTAAATAAACAGTATTAATTACATTTATTTGACAGTTCTGTATAGGTTCAATTCCTGTCGGGAAATGCATATTTTCTATGGCGTTTATATCTAATACTAAAACTCTAATCTCGTATTTATGTATGCATGTTTATTTCCAAGATACTGCTTAAATGATACATAGTATTCTGCGTAATTTGGGAGCATATTGTACCTTGAACCCCAGTCAAGTTAAAATTAGACAAAGTGTTCTTGAGCTAGGTCTATTTTTCTGTTTTTACAGCATTTTTGATAGGAAATTCTGTATTTGTTTTTGATAAAGATTCCTATATCAACTGTAAATTTTGCATCATGAACTGTTTTAAAAGGTTCCCAATGGGTTTATGAGTGGTCTAATATATATATATATATATATATATATATATATATATATATATATATATATATATATATAATGAGAATGAAAATAATATAAATTCTAACGTTCACAGCATTAATTCAAAAGAGGGCTCAATACCAACAGTAGTGCAATAATTATTTATTATAATTTTTTTTTTTGCATGCAGACAAAAATAATTTGCTCACTACAAAGCAAGTGGGCAAGTTGTTTTTGTCCATATGTAAAAATTATAATAAATAAATATATAGTACACCAGCCATAAACCCATTTTTAATTACAGTATGCATTGTACCTAGTCTGTTTACGACTTGGTCATTGGTCAGCATTTACTAGACAATCCAGAGTGTGCAACAAGATATAGTGACAATTCATTTACTGTCCTGCACTGCATTTACATGTATTAGAAGCATTTTTTTATTAAATTACATCAGCCATCTCTATGTATACAAAAAGAGCATTTTGTTAGTTCCCTCGGCCTTTTAGTAAGTATATGAGTGAATTTTTCCATTTTATACTCACTAGGAACCCTTTATATTGGCTCTTTTTGTTAGTATTTTTTTTTTCTTTTCCCCTCGTTTTTATTAATAAAATTGTATTTTAGTCATGGGTCCTTTTTTTTCTCCTTCTGATATTTTTCTTTTCTCACAATGCAAATTGTTATTCTCTCAAATTAATATTTACCAATATATTCTTCTGACAATGTGGTAGTTAAAAGAATCCTTAAAGAAGGATGGTTTCATGCATTTTCAAATCTATATATAAGTTTTGTGGTGTCAAACTTCTGTTTTATTATATATATATATATATATATATATATATATATATATATATATATATATATATATATATGAGAGAGAGGTACTGAATAGAACATCAATCAGTTAAGTGACAAATTTTATTTGTATTTATCCTATATAGATAGATGTATGTGTTTAATAAACAAGCCGATATTGTCCTTGATAATGAAATGAAACTTGTGCTCAGAATTTGTAGATAATTTTTCTTATCATCTGACTAAAGCCAATTATTTACAGTGTAATAAGCAACTCTTATCTTCATTTCATTGACCTTGACCAAGGTCATTATTTATATTAATAGATTTTTTATTATTTATAATATGACAATAACTTATAAAAAAAACTCATAAAAATCTTTTTCTTTAAAGTAAGTATTTGCAGTTTCACTTCTGTTTGACCAAGAAAACATTTTAAAAACATTAAATAATAAGTTTTGTTTAAATTTTTGAGATGTCATAATTGGTATCAAGCAGATTTTATTATCTGGCAGCTGTGAGTTCAATCCCTGTGATGGGTAGCGAGACACAAGATATATAGTCTGGTTCAGTATAAGAAAAAAGTAATATCATGAAAATAAATTAACTAAGTAGAATTAATTGCTATGACAATTGAATAAGAAGTGTCTTCCCCTGTGGATTGAATAAAGTGTTCAGTTCAAAATTCCCAGTGAACTGGAACATTCTAATAATAACAACCAAAATGAGGACATTCGTCCAAACAAGTTTATAAGACTAAAAGTTGTTTGGTATGAAGGAAACAGTCTTGTTTATTGTTAACTGTAATATCAGCTTGTGACAGGATATTTCATGTTTGACATTCAACAATTATTTATTAGTAAATAAAATTAAATGTCTACTTATCTTGTTCCTACTCAGTTTCACAGGGATTACATCCACTCTTCAGAAATTTCTGAAAATAAATTCAGTTTTGCAGTCAGGTCTCCTGATGAAACTCTGAGTAGAGATAAGATGATTGAACATTTATTTATTACAGTCAATGCATAATCTCTTGATACTGTAATTACAATGGCTGTTTGCTTTAAAAATGTGTAAGTACTCTGGTTGACAATTTTATTTTATTTATTTTTCATCATTTCACTAAAAGCATCCTTCTGTAGAACCCCATTTCTAATGCCACTAAGACACAAGGAGTTACTGGGAGTGAAAGAGAATGAAAAGACTTTAGTGAGAAGAAAGGACAATAAAAGAACAGGTTTCAGGAAGACAGAGGATGAGGATTGATGTTGCATTTAAATTTTTGAAAATTTTAAATGGCAGGGATGGAAGAAACTAGAAAAGAGTTTCACAGGCAAGAAGCACGAAAAAAGAAATATTAGAATAGAACTTACAGTTACATCTAATTATTTCAACAGAAAAATGGTGAGACCTAATTATCAATCTAGTAGCATACTTAAATTCATGCAGTCAAGATACCAAGGAGAAGAGTGATATTTATTCTGTTTTCTACAGAAATGTGGCACATGGCCGAAAAGGGGATTGGGGAAAGGATGGTCTTCTTCTGTCTTAACTATAACTTAGCTAGCCACAAACACTGACCCAATCATGCAAACAATATTCCTTACACCAAAACAACACATTCATACATACCTTTCTTACTACAACCACCATAATGCCTCTTAGGGAGAAGAGCTCATTAGAACAATTGCTGTAAAAATATCTATAGAAAAGAGAAGGCAGCCCTGTCATGGTAGTGAGAAAGTGCCTGAAGCTGGATGCCAGGTCAGGACCAATAACATTGCAGATTCTTCTTTGGATTTTGTTGAGAATCTCAGAATCAATAAGAGAATAACCAGACCAGACATGGCAGCAATATTCAATGCACTGATGTATGGTAGATTTTTAAACACAAGAAAAATTGTCTGCATAACACAGTGAACTAACTTTCCCAGTAGCAGACTTAGTAATTGATTCAATATATATATATATATATATATATATATATATATATATATATATATATATATATAGTGGAAAACATGAGACCAAGAAGATGTGATATGACACTCTCCTGGATGTTAGCATCAGCCATAATGATGTAAGGTAAAAATGGTTCTCTATGAGGAGTTGTTTCTTTTTGGAAGCATTACATAAATGTAAACTAAAATTCATGTTCATCATCATCACCCCCCTGACTTTTGTAATCGTGGGGTGGGGAGGGGATCTGAATACAGAAGCCACACTGAATCTCCTCCACAACAGTCTATGAATGGCAGCTATCAGCAATACTGGTATAGTCATACCTGTCCATTGTTTGACATTGTCCAACCAGTTTTTGTGTTGACATCTTCTCCTATGTCCACCTTCAATGCTGCCTTGCATGATGGTCTTGCACAGGCTGTCGTACCTTGTAATGTGTCCAAACCATGCCATTTTTCTCTGTTTGACAGTGGCAAGAAGAGATTCCTGTTAGGCATAGTTAAAAAAAATTAGTTATCATATAAGAAGAGGAAATTAATTTCTTCTATGTACTTTCACAACATGGGTGGTCATGACTCTCCACTACTTCTTATTTTTTGTAGCTTTTAGCAATGTTTACCTTTTATTATGCCTCTGACTGCCTTTGCCATCCATTTACACATGCTCGTTTAGTAAGATAGATCTTGTGATTGTCAGATTTTCCAAGCCGCCTTTCCCCATGTGTACCAGAACCATTTTCCCCAAAATTTTCTTGTTGCTCACATATTCTGTCCATAGCATTCTCAGCATCCTTCTGTAGAACCCCATTTCTATTGCCTGAAGTTTTCTCTTCATCTTTGAGGAAATTTTCCAGTATTCACTCTTTTCTTTTCATTTTTGGTAAGCATTTTTTGCTCTTCCAATGTGTCCTCAGGTTTCAGTGCTATATTTTCCATCCTCCATTAGAATACATCAAAGATATTAAAATTTTTGTACTTGTTTGATTCTGATGTAAGTTAATTTATTAACGAACACATATACAGAAAAGAATTGGGATCTGGCTGAAAAATAAAGTGTGAAGTTTAATAACCGAATTAAAACTTTAAAACAAACAATTCTAAGAATTGGATACTCATACATCAAAAACAATAGGTGTGTTCAGTTCCAATGTGTGTGTGTATATATATATATATATATATATATATATATATATATATATATATATATATATATATATATATATATGAGAGAGAGAGAGAAAGACACACACACACATCTTAACTTTGAATTAGTATTTTTATTCCAACAATAAAATTTTAAAAAATGGTTGTAATTTTTTAATGAAGGTTTCTCTTAAAGAATGTATAGTTTAATTAAGATTTATTATCTGGAAAAAAAAGAGACAATTTTTTTAAAAATATTATCTTGGGTGTTCACTTACTTTTGTACTGTAATGTATATACACCTACACACATATATGTTATTTTTTAAGGAACAAATTATTGGTTATTTTTACTCTTAAAATGAACTAAAAAAAATTTCCCAACAAAATGTACATAATGAAGTATTATTTAAGTATATGACCTTCCCTTCCAAACGTCATCTCCCAGAATTATTCAGATTAGGTCACCTTTGCTCATTAGATATTCAAAATGTTTTGTACACAATTGGGTGAAAATTAGAAGTTCCAATTTTAGAATTGTTTTTTTATAGGTTTTAGGTTTTTGGTTATGCAAAAGAAATTCCTCAGCGTTGAAGTCATTTTAGTTGAAGAACTCAAATAACCAAAAGTGAAATTGAGAACTTCAGACATGTGGATATGGTGAGAAAACAGTTTGGAAATAAACTCTATCAGTAATACATTTTTTTTCTTGGTTTTTACCTTTACTATTTTTTTCTTTTTCGATAAACAAACCCCTAACAATTCTCATATTTAAAAGTAGTTCCATTGTGAATAGTGTTAGATACTGGTTCAATCTGCATTTTATTGTGTATTTGAAGTAATAATTTAGTTGTTTTTCATTTTTCATTTGGTGGCATTTGAACATGTGATTTCATTTCATAAGTGACTGAAATTGGAGCAACCCGGCTGGATGTCCAGCTGCAACCACCATACTCACCAGAACCGTGCCCCTTTGGATAACCACCGACTTCAATCGCTAAAAAATTCATCTAAATAGGAAGAAATTCAACTCTTAGGAAGTGTGTAAGATCCACTTAAATGATCACTGAGAAAGATGCCAAGTTTGGGGAGGACAGAATCATGAAGTTGCCTCAAAGATGGTGAAAAGGTTGTGGAACAAATTGGCACATATACAGTTGGATAAATCTATGTTCAAATATCTAAACTGTGTTTTTGAAACAGACATTAAAAAAAATGCTACAAACTTTTGTTCTGGCCAAATAGATAATGGCTCTGAAGTTAGAAGTGAACAAAGAATCTTGCTTTCAAAGACATTGTCAGCGAAGTGATGTACCCCTTCAGTATTATCTATAATTTTATATGATCTTATAGATTTCACTTTAGCATATAAATTTCCATGGGTATTTCTAGTTGAAAATTATTTACTATAGAAATAGATGACATAATTGTTTATTGAACAAATTCATAAAGCACTATTTACATTGTTCGAACTGTTGTTCTCATTTTTATTGTCATATTCACAATGTTTCAGCCGTTGTATGTTCTGGCCTTCTTCAGGTGATATACTTTGGAATTTCAAACAAACCCTTTATTTAGTCCACTGGACTAGATTCTTCTAGTTCCACATACCATGTCTTTTCTGGATATCTCAGTTTCAGTTATTTCCCTTTAGTCTCAGTAAAGATTTTTTTACCAGAACTCATATTCTTTGCAATATTTGTTACTGTTGTTTTTCTCTATCTCTCTGTATTACTGGTTCTCCATGTTGTATTCATGACTATGCTTGGCTGGCTTAGGAGGTTTTTGTTGCCTAGCATATATACTGATTCCTTAAGTTTTCATATTTTCCAGTGATGGTTACTGAGACATTAGTTCCAAAAATTAATTCACTGATGTCCCCAAGGACATATGGATAAAAGCGTTGGTTGAAGTAATCAAGTGACTTGGCCCAAAGAATTGTGAGTTCAATACCTGGAAACAAGGTGAAAAAAAGAGATGAGATACTAAAGGGAAATAACTAAAACTGAGATATCCAGAAAAGGCATGGCATGTGGAACTAAAACAATCTACTCCAGTGGACGAAATAAAGGGTTTGGTTCAAAATTCTGTATCTGAAGAAGGCCAGAGCATACAATGGCTGAAATGTTGTGAATATGATAATAAAGATGAGGACAAGTCTGAACAATGTAAATAGTGTAAATAGTCTAACGCTTTCCCCCAAGCCCCTCAACCTCCGACGTCTTACTCTCTGGGTTGAGGTGTCTACTCAGTCCTAACCGAACTTAAGGGAGTGGCTGTAGGTCCCCTGAGCAGCCGTAGATTATTCAACCGGTCCACTGGTTTAATCCTGCTTTATGCTCATGTTGTGTTTGGTTTGATCCAGAAAGCAGAAATGATGTTCATCCATTCACAGTCGAATGAAGATATAGACACGGCTGGAGAGTCTGCACTAAGAAATTTAGAATGCAGCAAAAAAAAAAATAAATTAATATCTGCAGAAAACTAGACAAACAATTATTCAATGATTAAATTGTTAATGTCTTTTATATAGCAGAAAAGAATAATATAGAAAAGAAATGGGTTACAGAAAATAAAAGTAATTGATGTAAAAACGCATACACTGGATTCTGGAGTGTGTGTTATGATTAACTTGTTGTTAAATTGTCTCAGAATGATATACGACTCTTGCGATGGGGGAATAAGATTTCTGTGCATGGCTTAAAGTTTATAATAGCGTTCCTCCTTAGCAGTTGTAACAGTAGTAGTAATATTCATGCTAGCAGAAGCAGCAGTACTTATATCAACAGTACATTTTAGCGGACGCTTCATTCCAATCTCTGATATCACGTTCTCTCCTTCTTGTGTCTCCAACTCAACTCTCCACTGTCTCTAGCACAACTCTTGCCCGGGCTAATTCTCTTCTGTCTCTCTCTTCCATCTGCCTCTTTTTCAGCATAACTACGCGTTTATATAGAAAAATCCGGCTAGTTACAACTGAACCTTGGCCCTACTACTTTGCACATGATTATCACGGGGTTTTGGCTGTTTCAACCAAAATCATGTGAATTCTAAAGGTCCTCCTTACTTACTCAGCTCTATTCCAAATTTTAATCAATAAAAATTATTTCGAACATTTCCATTGTCTGCTAATGACCCAGTTCCAATGGGTACAGCTCCTGCTCTAGATCAGATTTCCCATCAGTAAACGAAATGCTCTGATCAATTTCGCTAGTCCAAATCTACTCCAATTTCACTAAAAAAAAATATACGTGTGTGTGTTTCCCAGACTCTCTCTCTCTCTCTGTCTTCAATAGTTACAATATCTGATCTCAGAAATATAGATAAATTCATAAAAACTGTCATTCCTTTTTAATGATTGAATAGAGAGAGACAGAGTAAATATTAAAAGCATGTATAGAAGCTCATTGGAAATGATTTACTATAGATAATTCACCAAGGATTGCGGCTCAGATTGTGGAATTGCAGAGTTCAAATTCCAGTCAAGTTCATCTTATTCACTTATGTGCCAATATTCTTGAGAAATGTCTGAATCCATCTCTTCTCCCTCCAGCTATGGGTGAATAACAGGACAGACAGGGTTCTTTACCCTTTGGATGGCAACTGGTTTCGAAGAAGGTAAACTCTGAATTCAAAATTGTATGTAGCCCTAGCAAAAGACATACTATGAAGCTAAAGAAAGAATCATTCGCATTAATTTGATGATCTTGACTACAGTCAATTCCTTGATAATTCATTACAATTAGTCTGGACATATGTGATTGGTCACTGAATTCAGCAATATTTAATAGAAAATTTATTTGTGCATTTGCTTCAGTTTTCATATTGTACACTGAAAATCAAGAAGAAAGGTATTGTCAGTAGTCAGGAATTAATGCAAATATTATTGATGGAATAAGACCATTGTAGGCATAATGTAATCTTGTATGAATTAGGAGGTAGTCAGAGAATATTCATGTTACAGGGTTGATTATTTTATTGGAAGATTACAGCACAGAAATAAATGAAATAAAAGGCTATGGTGGTTTCAGTTATCAGTAAAGATATATATATATATATATATATATATATATATATATATATATATAAATGATAAAATATACTATATTTATGGTTTAAAGTTCTCAATATCAGGAAGAATGTATCTAAGTATAAAAGTTGACATCAATGTCCATTTTATATTTACATACATTCTATCTTGAATAACACTTTTACCCATAAATATAGCATGTTTAAGAACTATAGTTTTTATCATATTATATATATATATATATATATATATATATATATATAATTATAAAATTTAGATAATCTGTATGGGTAGACCTGAGGAGGATGATATCCAGAGCTCAATGTAAAATTCAGAGCAGATATGTTTTGAATAAAAAGACAGACCACGTTAAAATTCCATGTAATAAGCTATTTCACCCATAACCCCTTTAACAGGGGTTCTGGATCATCAGACTTTACTTCCAAAAGCTGAAATGAAAATGAAAAGAATTCACACATTTTTTATGGACCTCATCAAGTATACGCAAAGTTGAGGAAGTGAGGTGGGAGAGGATATGAGTGTGTCATGTATCATTTTAGTTTCCTATTTTTAACCCCAGTGTGTCGGCTGGATGTTGCTCAAATCTAGCAGCGTCTTGTCTCTAGATAAAGGTGGTTAAGGGGTTAGCGATAAGGACTACATTAAGGAAGACGTTCAACAACCCCAATAAATTACCACGACGGTTTCATTCAAATTCTTGAAGGCTGTCAGTTGGCGTTACTTTTAACGTGCATATTTGGGAGGTTTAAGATTTGATAAATATCTAAATTTAAAAACAATCTCGAAGAAATTAATTTGAAATTCCGGTGGAGTTTTGGGTATTTTCTATAAAAAGCAGTCGATTGGAAAAATCCATCTAAGTAGTTGTTGTTTTTATGTATCAATTATCAACAGTTATTCCATTTAAATAATTTTGTTTTCCACATTGGGGTAAAAGTATCTTTCAATCTCAATTAAAATACTAATCTAAAACTTTCCCTTCGTGCTATTTAGAATTCACTTATATATATATATGATGTCACAAACTATGAAATGGACAAAGTCTGACAATTATTTTAATATATTTTATTGTTATACATTATTTATAGAGACTCAAATATCTAAGTAAATGCTCTGTTTATAATAAACAGTATTAAAAACATTTACTGACCTGAGTGTCAGAAATCCCAAAGGAAATATGTGTCTTCCAGCAGGAATCAAACGTACATGGAACTGTCATATAAATAACATATAACAATAAAATATATTAAAATAATTATTGGACTTTATCCATTTCATAGTGTGTGATGTCATTTTTTTACATTTAGATATGCTTTGAGTAGATATGAATCTTCGAGGGAAATCATAGAAAACTGTAGTTTAAAAACAGTAAAATTGACCTTGCTAACCAGACGCTCCTCTATAGCTAAACTGGTATAGCACGTCAGGCTATACGATGTTTCAGTGTAGGATACAGGTTTGATTCCTGTTGGAGGGCACATGTTTTCTATGAAAATTTTTCAGACGTTCAGGCCAGTAAATGTTAATACTGTTTACTATAAGCTAAGCATTTACTTAAATATTTGTGTCTAGGCAGAAATTCACTTTTTACAACAATTCAGTTCAAGGCTCACTACAAATACAGAAAGTGAACTATGAAATATTAAAAGAACATAAGGAAAATTTATTCCTTTAAAAATTGATTCCTTTTATTTGCCTGAAGAAGGTCATGAGACCAGAAACTCGTGTAGCAGAAATCTGAAGAATAAAGTATAATCTATGCCCTAAAACAAATCCACATTCCAGTAGGATGGTTTCCTTTGTTTTCTAGAGTCACAGGGATTTTTTTTTTTTTTATTTCTCATGATCACAAGAAAAAAATTATAACTATTTATAATTTTAATTTAAGGCTTTTAAAAGATTCTGTTTACAACAGTAAAATTTGCCTAAATGTCTAACAACATTTCAGTCTTTTACAGATAAATATTTCTTACATTTTTAAAATTGTATCTTCTGTAATGATGGAGAGAATAGGTGTTCATTGTTTTAACCATTGAGCTGAATCAATACTTTACTTATAGAGAAAGTTATAAATATTTCTTCGAATGGAAATCATGTTGAGAATTTCAAAATCCCTGAGCATTGAATTTATGAGAAAATCTGTTAAGATGGGTAAACAGTATTCTAATTGAAACTGAAATGAAATTGGTGAAAGTTTGAAAGCAGAATTATTGCCCCTTGGTCAACTAACCACTTTAATCTTTCTTTCTTATTAATTCCAACTGAAGGCAATTCACGATTCTTGATTAACAAAGCCGGATATGTGAGGCTTTGAGCTGGGTTAATATATGTGTCTACATATGGTGTGTGTGTGTGTGCGTCTGTATACACACAGGCACATACCGAGGGGAAAATGTTCTCAGCCTGACCCATTCTACAAAATCAAATCAAATTACGAAACATCAGATTTTTGGGGAGATGAAATTCTTGGTTGGGCCAAGAATTTTTCAGCACTACCTTATATGTATGTATGAATGTAAAATATATAATAAAAATAATTATATTTTTGTTCCTAGCTGCTCAATGCTACTTTCATGCATATATTACAGTGTGTTATTTTATGTGTGTATGTGTCCCTCTCTGTGTGTGTGTGTGTGTGTCAGTGGGTATATATATATATATATATATATATATATATATATATATACACACACACACACACACACATATATATATATATATATATATATATATATTAGTGTTTTTCCATAAAAGCTGTCTGCATGCAATCTGTGGAGTTAACCTTCAAGGTAGGACATCTAACGTAGACCTGTTTAACAGGTACAATATTGGAGGAATTGAGACTTTTCTCATACAGTCTCAGTTACGATGGACTGGTCATGTCTTGAGAATGTCTGATGACAGGATACTCAAGATCCTAATGTACAGCCAGTTAGATCAGGGCTACAGGAATGTAGGACGCCCATGGCTAAGATACAAAGACAAGCTGAAAAGCAACTTGTCAGCAGTCAATATACCACATAACACCCTTGAGCGCTTAGCCTTGGAGCGGGTAGAATGGAGATCAACGTGTTTTAGTGGACTCAGCAGTTTTCAATCTGCTTGTCTGAATCATCTTCAAGAAGTGAGAGCAAGAACTAAAAGGTCAGCCAATCTAACAGTGATCTCATCCCACAATCCTCACTCTTGCTCCATATGTGGCCTCCTTTGTAAATCACTACCGGGTCTTAAATGCCACTTAAGATTATCACTCAAAATTTCATAACTGAATCAATAAGCTGTCAGATCCTCATACGTCGAAACCGAGGGGAGAGTCCATTATTATTATATTAGTGAATATGCATAATATCTAATGTCAATAGCATGACTCAGAGTTTCATGCTGTGTATATCTGTTTATATTGTGCCATCAATGTTAGATATTATGTATATTCACTAATATATATTTATAGCTCTGTTTCATAGCACTGAGCACTGTATTTATAACCCCTGAGGAAGAAATATATTTATACGTATGTGCAAGTATCTGCATGTGTATCTAGATTTTTTAATCTAACCCATTCCTATATACATATGTTTCATTAAAAATATCTGACAAGGTACTGCGATTAAGGTTTTTATTTAATTATTGTTGTGTTTATACAAGTGCTTTCTTTTCTGGAGGCAAAGTGTATAAAAACTTTCCAAAAGTTCTGCATATCTGAGCACTTTCAGTTATTTTTTTAGCCATTATTAAGGATGATTTTTATTTTTACTGAATGTTTGTGTTTTTTTTTTAAGTATGTAACTAAACATTTAAACACATAGAAACTTATCAAGCTTCATCCATGACATACTAGTTGAAAATACAAGTATAATCACCTCATATACATGTAAAAAAAGATTGAAAATAATAGAAGCAGTAATAATAAAAAGAAAAAGCAACACTCAATAACATTAACTATGAACATGACCACAATGTACTGCTGACTGTATTTGGAAAATAAAACATTCTTATAACTTTAGACACATGCAAAAAAATCCCCCACATTTTTTTCTATTTGTTCTTTATCTTCAATTCACTTGAAGCAATTTTTAATCATTGATATGAAAAAGCAGTCATATGACAGTTGGGTGACAGTTTAGACATTTATAAATGAGTTTGGGCACCACGCATAACATCCATGAAAAGCAAAAAATAATAAAATCAGTAAAACTACTAATAAAAGTAATAATGAAGAATGAATTGATTTAGAGATGCGTGAGCAAAAGAAAAACTACTATGAATCACTGTGATCTGACTGCGTGGAAAAGAGGGGGACATGTCATGTGCTACCTGTTCAGGTCAGGTGTTGTGGATTCCTTGGATGGTCAATCAATTCCTTCCTTTTGAAGGTGGGAATCACTGGCCGGAGCCTGAAGCGTGTGTGTAAAAACTTTCCAAAAGTTCTGCATATCTGAGGACTTTCAGCTATTTTTTTTTATCCATTATTAAGGACGATTTTTTTTTTTTTGCTGAATCCAGGGGTGGCAGTACCACCATAGCCACTGAAACTGTGTTACCTTCCCTGCTCAACAGACATCGAGTTAGATCTGGTCAAGATCCAAAATAAACAAAGTTAATTAAAACCATACTTGCAACACAATACTACTTCAACATGAAACATGTTTACTTTCCATTCTACATCATTGATAATGCTTGCTATAAGTGTATGTGTATTGGTTAACTAACAAATGCAAATGCTTTTAACACAATGTTGAGAATCTGACTTGCAGTTACAAAACAAAATTACAAGAGATTAACGCCTCTACACAAAAAACAATATCCTGTCTGGTGATAAAAGCTGCTTGTAGCACCAGGGGTAGCAGTACCACCTTAGCCACTGAAACTGTGTTACCTTCCCTGGTTAGCAGCTGACAAGGGCAGGGGATTGCACATGCTTTTACACATTGTATGTAGGAAAAAAATGTGAGAAAAAGCAACAGCAAGATAGAGTAAATGGTAATGGTGAGAATAACCGTTTCCATACAGAAAACAATTGACATTCATTTACTGAACAATTACTATCAGTTGAAATTTATAAAATCTTTTTCTTCAAACAGTTATTCAAGGAAATAGTCTTCTCAAGTACACTGTTATAACTTTTTCTAGTACTGATGGAAGTTTCCTTGCTAACCTTTTGTTTAAGATAGTGTGGACGGTCAACACCTTGATTATATTATTTTCCCTTCTAGTTACATGTTCCATCTATTTTACTTGTTACCACTGTTGGATGTTTTCAAGTGATGTCCTTTTTGTTATTTAATGAAGTTCTGTGTGATTCTGTAGCACCAGTCTTTAAGATCTGATGAAAATAATAATAATAATGAAACATGTAATTCAGAGTGTGACAAAAAATAACAATGAGATGGAGTAAAATTTGTAACAAAATAATTGTGAAAATGTTTTATCTAAAATTAAAACCAAAAAAATTAAAATAAGAATTTGGGCTTAGCAAATTGGAGGTTTCAGATTTAAAATAAAAAATCAAAACCATATCAGAAATTAGATCTAACAAAAATTTCCAGAAATACTCAGAAAACACAGGTTTTGTTACCAAAATCTCCAGAATTCCATCCATCTTTGAATTTGACTGAAATTTGATCAAAATTATAAGAAGGCACTTGGGAACACTTGGAATTCCTGCTACTATTGAATTATGCATTCCAGTGGCAACAGACTCTGTTCTACATGCTGGACAGACATGAATATTCAGTAAGATTTATCAGTGTAAGAGCTGACTTGTGCTAATACAGATTTATTTTTTTTTAAGTTCATGAAGGATTTGATAAATATATATCTGTCATATTTTATTAAACAGTTTTATTCACATGCGTATTCCTATCTTCAAAACAGAAGCTGTGTTGTGCTAGACAATTTTTCTTGCCAGAATCTATCTTGTATATTTAGTCTACCATTCGGCTATGCTTTGAATATTGCTGTCACAAATGGTCCAGTTCGCCTGCTATATATTTAGAAATTCCTGATAAAATTCAAACAAGATTCAGCAATATTATTGGTCCCAATCTGGAATCTTGGCTTCAGTCATTTTCCCATTGCAATAATGTAGCTTCCCTGTGCCTTTTCTATATCTATCTATCTATCTATCTATCTATCTATATATATATATATATATATATCTTTATGAACTTAAGTGCAGTACTAAATTGGCAACAAAGTCTTGTTGATTTAAAGTTGAATTAGCTAAATCTAAATGCAAGTTCTATGCTAACATTTTCTTATCTCTTATCTCTCGCTTGTGGAATTCTCTCCTGGCTCCAGTTTATATATTAAAACACTGTTTCTCATCCAATCACAGCAGTTAAACAACGTAAAGCCTGGTCAGTACTTAGATGGGTGACCACTTGGGAATACCATATATTTTAAGCTTGAATGTGCATATGGTGTAGTGGATAATGAATCTGAATAAGAAATTGGAGGTGAGTTCAGATTCCAGTCAGCTCCATTGCATTCACTCACATGCAAATGGCCTTGGGAAAAATATCAATCCACCGTTTCTCTCCTCAGTTATGGGTTAAATAGTTGGATTTGTATCTGAAAACTATTGTTATCTCAAAAATTTTTAATACAATATTCACTCACAAACAAAAACAAAACATTCTTATAATCCAAAAATGTTTCGGCTTTAAATAATCAACAAAAGGTTGATAAGCCATAAAAAACAAATCGATCAATTGGGCCCAATGCCTATTGGTATTAAACATAATTTGGATAATCACGCTCCAGTGAGATTAGAAAAGTTATCATTATTTACACTATTTATATTCAGACTATTGTCCTCATCTTTGTTGTTTTTATCACCTGGTTGCCATCTGTCTGAATTTCTGAGATGAGGAATTATCATTATTTACACTATTTATATTGGATTATTGTCTGCATCTTTGTTGAAGAGGACAATAGTCTGAATATATAAAGTGTAAATAACATTGTATTGTTGCATTTACTTACATGCAAAAGCCCTTGAGAAAGGTATAAATCCACTGCTTCTCTCTCCAGGTATGGGTTAAATAGTTGTGGGTATTGACATGTAAATTCGAGTCATGAATTGTTTACCTGAATGAATGAAATTATCCTCTTCTGATTTAAACATGAATTTAATGTTAGAATGAATTCATGATATGAGCAGTTGCAAAATTTATGCATTCAGACTCGTTTTGTGGGTGTGTGGAATTCAAATTAGTTTTTATTCGTTATTTGTCTATTTGCTGTTTATTGTACAAAGCAACTGGTTTTATGAGTGCTGTGAACTTGTTAAAGCTGCTTGCTAATTATAGCCTTTTATCTGTTGCAAATATGTTTTTGTTTTTATATACAATATATCCACGAAAATGCTAAAAAGTCAGCATACCCTGATGAAAACATGCTTCAACCATACCATAATGAAAGCATAGTTTTATCATCAAAATTGTTATGTTATTATTAAGAAGAAGGATCAAAGTATTTTTTGATTATTTAATTAGATTGTAATTATATTTTCAGGACTTATTCACAAATGAATTAAATTATTTTTTTTATTTTTTTTTATTACAAAATCTTGGTAAAAATTTTTTTTTTACATGTGTTTCAGCCCCTTACTTAATTTTATGAAAACTTGAAAAATTCAACCTGATAATTTTTAGTGACTATATTAGTTAAAAGCAAAATTCTTTGAAGAATTTAAATCACCAAATTTTTTTTTTTTTGCAACCTTGCACCTGGTCTTACCGAAAATCTGTTCTGAATCAAAAAATAAAAAACACAATAAAACTCTAAGACATTATTTAATAAGAGAAGCTTTTCATTGCTTTTATGAATAATATATAATTAAAGACAATATTGTCTGAAGAAAAACAAATTTTCTACAATTTGTTTTCAGTTTTTTACAATTTTAAATTGAATAATTTATAAAGTTTTCAAAATTCATTTTCAATGTGATAATTCTTAGGAAATATTGTTAAGTAAAACTTTATTTACTAATCATCTGATGACCCTGAATATTTTTTAAAAGAATTTTGATTTGTTTTTGTATGCATGATTATGTGCAGAATTTCTGATGTATGGATGTACAAACTGATAAATCTAACATTTAAAGGTCATGTTTTTTATGAATTGTCCCCATTTACAGTGAAAAAAAAACTTTAACATCTGCTCCACCATACTTAACTATCAACACCTTCAGCTATAGATTGACTGTCAATAAATTGATTAATATGTCAAAAAAATAATACCCTATAGTTAAGAAATGTTTGTATACAACATTATATGTTATAAGTAATAGTTGTTTCAAATCAGATTAATTTAACTTTAAATTTGCTAATTTTCCTCAAATAATGTTTCAGAAATATACATTTTTGCAAGATTTTTAAAACCAAGAATTAATTTTTGTTTACAAAGAGGTCAAAATTTTTTATTGATTTTACTGAAAAAAAAAATTGATTTTGATCAATATAATTTCTATTTGAAATACACCACAGAGTATTTTTGCTTACTGGAAATAGTAAATTTGAAAAATCCTTATAATAATGAAATCTTCAAGAAAGCTTTTTCATTTTAAAAATTCATTTAAACCTTACATATACTGAATTAGTGCAGGTACCTAGATATAAGAGATTGCTGAAAAGTTCTTGATGTAACAAAGAAAGAGTTAAAACAAAACCTTGATGTTTTGTCATTAGGTCAGATTTTGGCAAGTGAATTCAGCCAATTAAGTTTTCCAAAACTCTTGCTTGTCTATCTCACTCTCTCTACAAATATATATGTATATCAAAGGACAATTCAAATTGTTACTCAAGTTTCACATTCTAGCAATCTTCACATGGCTAGAACAACTTTGTTAAGAGTTGATATTGTAAAGCATTTTCTGCATTATCTCTAGGTTATTTGGGTGTTGAGCACTTTACGCCATAGGTAGGTCTTTTTATGCCTTTTGGTCTTTCTTCC
>CAHIKZ030005404.1:2202500-2210000 GCA_903632075.3 Acanthosepion pharaonis | reverse complement strand
CTAGAACAACCAAGATGAACATGCGGTCCAGAGAAAAAAACATGTAATAATTCATGCTTTGTGCCTCACTTTGTTCTTGGTGCATTTCATGTTGAATGATTGCAAAGATAATGTCCGGATGCTTTTACATATCTTAATGGATCTTGACAAGTCTATTTGTCTTCAGTACAAACATTGTTTTTTTTTGTTTTTTGTTTATTTCAATTAATTCTATTTTCCAAGTAGAAGTAGTAAGCCTTAATCTGTTTCTCGCATTTTAGACTCCAATTGATTATATAATACACTCTGTAATAGTAGGACATATTTAAATGCAACTTTTATTAAGTGGGACAATTTATTATTCCCGTTCTTTGGTTGTCTTAAACCTATATTAAGTGGGACAATTTATTATTCCCGTTCTTTGGTTGTCTTAAACCTATATTAAGCAGAATTTTAAGGCCCACTTAAACAAGAAAAATTTTGTGACTAATCAGAAAAAAAAAATGAATCCAACTTAAGAAAGGTCCCACTTAAATATGCTAATTAAAAGTGGTTTAATGCAGCAAAACCAGAGGAATAATAAATTGTCCCACTTAATGAAAGTCTCACTCAAGTAGAGAAATTAATAGACGTTTGCAACAACCAAAGAATGGTGATAATAATAAAAGATGAACAATCAAACATTTTAAGTTATTTCTTTCTTTCATCCTAATGTCAGGTATTTTTAATTGAATCTGTGACATTAGCATTCCATCCATAAGACCCAACTTAAATCTCACCCTGGCGAATTTGTCATTATTACTTTTTGAAAATAATTGCCCTAAGGAAACAATCCCAGAATGCAGTGCAGTTGGTAAGTGCCTGAAATCCATATCCAACATTCACCAAGTCTTATGAGATTGGGTAGATGAAACTGTTTAATGTCGTCAATAGAGTAAGCTTGCACAAAGTTACAAGTCATCATGACCAATTATTTGAGTGTACTGGTCTTATTTCATTAGAATTCACACTAGATTCTGCCCTCTCTCTTTCTCTCTCTCTCTCTCAGAAACTTTAAGGTTGGTCACACATTCAATTAAAAATACCTGACATTAGGATGAAAGAAATAAATAACTTAAGACATTGTTTGATTATTAATCTTTCCATGGTTGAAATTACCAATGACTTCAGTTGTTAAATCTAAAAGAAAAAGAAAAAATCATTAGATGCTTAAACTTAATTCACATTTAAAATCAGTCAAATTTATATGAATACCCTTTATTAATCAAAAAATTAATAATAATTAAAATTTATAAATTATTATGTCCAGATCAAAACAAAAGTATGGTATTATTCTTTTTATCATATTTGTCTTGTTACTTATCAAAGATCATTTCTCACCACCTTTTATGTGTAATGTTCCTTCAGTAGATTGGCAGTAATGGCTCTCCATAATTTCCTGTTCTTTAATAAAGTTTGTCTTATTGTTCTCACCTAAACTTTGTTCTGCCATCCATTGACTCAAGCTCACTAGGTAAGTTGTGCATTGTTTTCCTCTCTCCCTTTTCCTTTCACTCTATCCTGTGAGTATCAAATTCTCTTAGCCTTCTTTCTATATCCTAGAAATTTAAACTATCTTTCTCTGATATTGTGTATCAGTTATGTGCCATGTGTGATACATGCTTAGGCGATCATGTATCTTTCGATACATGACTGACAAGGCAGATTTTTTCCCACAGTAGGTTTTCATTTCTTTCTGCGGTAGTCCAGTTACCATCTAAGGCTATAGAACCCAGTCTGTCCTGCTATTTACTCATGGCTGGGGTCGGGAGAAGAAGAGGCTTCATACCTTTCCCAAGGGTATTAGCACATAAGTGAATGTAATGGATTCGACTGTAATTTGAATTCGGCTCTCCAATTCCTCAGTCCGAGCCACCATCCATTACTCCACCGTGCCTCCTTGATGTTGTGTGTAAGCATCCTTTTTGTTTTCCATTCTCTCCAAAAACTTCATCATTGATCACATATTATGGTATTCTCAGTATCCTTCTGCAGAACCACATTTCTGTTGCTTCATGTCTCTTCGTCATCTGTGAGAAGATTGTTAAGCATTTACTGCCATATAGAAGAAATGATATTATGTAGCAGTTCAGTACTTTTTTCTTTGTTTTTAATGAAACTTTTCTGTTACTTAATACTTTGCTTAGTATGTCATATAAAACCTGGTCTCTATCCAGGCTGTTACACGACAATGTGATTATTAACAAATACATTCTCTACTGAATAATTATATCAAAGTTTATATTTTCAGCTAAAGTCAATTACCACTTAATTGAGGACAGAAAGTTGATCTCCTGAGATTGGAAGAATGTAATTTAGATTTTACTATTAAAGTTTATAATTGTTACTCCAGTGAATAAATTCTTCCTACAGCCATCTTTGTTTTACTCTTGGGAGTCCAACTTGGTATTTTGCTATTTATTTTATACAACGCAGTAACTACATTATATTATATAATATAATATAATATATAATTATTTGGTTGGAAAGAATGTTCCCAGAATTTCTAAATAGATTTAATCTTCTGCAAGTCCCAAGAACTTTTCTTCCAAACAGATGTATTATATAATTGAAGATGTGCAGATAACGTAGTTGTTATCAACAGGGATAGTGTAATGGAGGACCCGAGTTCAAATTTTGGGCTAGTGTACTGCATTCACTTTCACACAAATGCTGACAGAAAAAGGGTATAAATATATCTCTTCACCACTCAGCCATGGGCAAAATATCATAGTTAAATATGCTTTCTAGCCCTGGATGGCAACCAGTCTAAGAGAAAGAAATCTCTGAATTCCAAACCATAGCAAAGGCAACAGAAAACCAGTCCATTATCTTTTCCAAGATGGCAAGCCACAGATAATGAAAAGAAATATGTAGAAAGCCTGAAGGAACACAGCATTTTGTTGAATATAACTATATTATATAACTGCATATTATTTAATTTAAATATAGAGTAGAAAATAAAATTTACTAGTAAATACAATACAATTGCAATCAGGTCTCCTGATGAAACTCTGAGTAGGGATGAGATGATTGATCATTTATTTATTACAGTCAATGATCAATCTCTTTATACTGAGCACTGTAATTACAATGGCTGCTTGCCTTAAAAATAATATCCTATAGAAATAAATCTGTTTGACCATTTTTTTCAATCATCTCACTCCAAGAAAGACAATAATACTGCTAAGGCAGAAGGGGTTGGTGGGAGTGAAATGGAATGAGTAGACTTTAATGAGGAGAAAGAGCAATAAAAGAACAGAATTCAGGAAGACAGAAGATGGCGATAAAGCCACTGAGATGCAAGGGGTTACTAGGAGTGAAAGAGAATGGGAAGACTTTAGTGAGGAGAAAGGACAATAAAAAAACAGATTTCTTCAAGTGTACAGAAGATTTTGATTGATGTTGCATTTACATTTTTGAAGATTACAGATGGAAGGGAAGCCAGAAACTGAAAGAGTTTTAGTGGTAAGAAGTGAGTGAAACAAAACTACTTGAATAAAATTGACAAAGAGAGAACTTCATTTAATCCTTTCAGTCCTAACGGTAAATATTTTCACCAAGAAAATATCTGTTAATAAAACCAGTTGTTAATTTCTGTAAATAATCTTAAGTATTTGCTACATTACTGTTTGTCCCACTCATAATAAATTTTGTTTTAAACACATTGAATGTAAAGATTAGTGCTTATTATAGGGATCATGAAATCATTAATATAAAAAATGTTAAAATAAATTATTTGTTCAAAAAGGTCCACTTGATTGATTCATTCATTGTCTATGGCCTTCCAACTCTTTACAGGTTATTTGAAACCAGAAAAAAAAATTTAATTGTAAATCATTTGTTGATCAGGAACCTATATTTTATAATATGGCAATAAACCTTAAAAAATGTCTTGAAAAGGAGAAAGTCTTTGCCTAAGGAGTTTACAAAGATCTACACAAAGAATGAATCTTCTGTCTGAATTTCTGGAATGAGGAATTATTATTATTTACACTGTGGACCCTTTTTCTCATCTTTGTTGTCACTGTTACAATGATTTATCCATTGTGCCCTCCAACATTCATCAAGTGTATGTCAATCCAGGTAACCAACAGGGAATTCTGAACTGCACCCTTTATTTAATCTACATATGGTAGACTGTTCTTGTCCCACTGCCCATGTCTAGGGATATCTTGTCTAGTTCTTATTTTTAGTACTGCTCAGTTATTGCTCACTCTAACCCAGGGTTCAGCTTTAAGTTCTCCACAAAGAATTATCCTGTGGGACAAAAGCCTCATTATGTTTGTTTGTGGATTTGATAACATAGTAATGATGATATCAATGCCTGGGCTGGTCATAAAGAAATTGAGCAAGAATTGAACAGTACTAAAAATAAGAATTATGCAAGATATTCCTAGGCAGTGAAATGAGAACAGTCTTCCCCTATGGATTAAATAAAAGGTTCAGTTCAGAATACCCTGTATGTTTCCTGTTGCAAACATAAACCTGTTGAAGGCCAGAGAACCCAATGACTTAAACATTGGTTGGGTTAACAACAACAACAAAGATGAGGAAAAAAAATAAAAATAATGAGTTGACTGATATCTCTCTCTCTCTCACGCGCACACACACACACACTGTAAATGCCCAAATCCTTTTATTACCTCATCAGGTCTACATACAGTTTTCAGAGTTGTCCTTCTCCTGGACTGGTTACCACCCAAGTATGAGAAGACTAGTCTGCCCTACTATTTATCCAAAGTTGGATGTTTTTGAATTCAGACTTTTTCCTTCTTCTAGACTGGGTACCACACAAGGCTATAGGACCCATAGGCTCTTCTGCTATTTATAGGGAGAGAAGAAATGGATTCATAACTTTCCCAAGGCTTTTATGCATAAGCAAATGTAATGTAATTGAATGGAATTGGAACATTGCTCTTTGATTCCACAAACTGAGCTGAAATCCATGACTGCAATATAAGAAAAAAAGAGGTGAATAATATAAACAACAAATATTCTGTTACAATTTTTATTACAGTGTATTGTAATAATTCTTCTGTTTTATTATTAACTATTTCTATTTATTGATCTCTTATTGTACCAAACAAGATGTACAGTAAGAAGAAATCTCCTTGGAATCCATCACAAAACTTAGCATAAAAAAAAATCAGTTATGACAAAAATGTCAGCTACAACGATGGTCAAACTTGATAGATGGATGGCAGCCAATTTTATTTTTTTTTTAAGCTTCAGTTTGAAAACTGAAAGAGAAAAATATAAATGTGCTATTCCATTTTAAATTCATTAAAGGGTGAATTGTGGTTTAAAAATGTTTAAAAAGAAGACCATTGTACCTAAAATAACCATAGATAACTTTATTTTTTTAATGCGAAGAGAACTTTTATTTGTTGTCATATTTCAAATTCATTTATGATTTGAAATTCAAGCAATTATATTTTGAAGAAATATGCATATTTGTGCATGGAACCTTACGCACACACACACTATGTGTGCCTGTGGGATATATATATGTGTGTGTATGTGTGTGTGTGTGTGTATGTGTATATATATATATATATATATATATATATATGCATGAAGAAAAACAAGAACCTCCTGAAGAACAGACATTCACCAAGAAACTTTTGAGTCAGGGAAAACAACAAAACAATTGAGATTTAACAGTTAAGTAATCTTTTTATATATATATATATATATATATATATATATATATATATATATATATATATATATATTTAAAGGTAAAACAGACCACTTTAAGGCTCCATTTGTAATAATTTATTTCACCAGAGAATTTTATTTTTCTCAGAATCTTCAGACTTCACTTTCACAAATAATATATAAAATGTGTGTATACTTATATATATAAATGTGTGTATATATGTGTATATATATCTATATATATATATATATATATATATATATATATATATATAATGTAATATTTTCAAGTTTAAAACATGCCAAGGAACAGGTGTCCTTCATTAAATATTCTCAAATGACCAAAACTATTTGACAAAAGTTTAAATAAAACAGAACATCTACTCAAACACATGTATCCCTTAAATGTCTCATATATTTTGCTACGTAATAATGTTAATTATGGAAAATTTGGTGATCACATGATATCATTCCTTGTAGTTCTTCCAACAAAGGCAGATATCGGGTTGAACCTTTGACATGAGACAAATTTTCTTCATTAATGTTCTTGAATGCAGGAAGATAGATGTAATTCACACTGTATAAAAAATCATGGCATCTACCCAAACAAGGGTATCCACAAAAATATAACATCATAGTAATATAAAATAATGTCAGATTAAAAATAAAATTCATTAATTTCTAAAAATTTATTTACATACTTCTTGTTCAGAGCTTTACAACTTATACCTACCATAGCATGGATAAAGGGATGAACTTATTTGCATCATATTTCACTAGTAAGAAAGAAGTGTCATTTGGATAGCTACTTCCCAAGAAGAGCCTTTCATCTGTGGAACAGAGTTTGGAGAAAATGCTTCCCTGATCATTACAATCTTAACCCCTTCAAATCCAGGGTCAGCTATTACCTATTCTATGTATTATGTCCATAAAAACAACTCCATTCAGTAACCCTCTACCTTGAGTGGCTCTTGGGCCTTGGGTTAAATGTGCAACTGTGTTAAAAAAAGTAAATAAATAAATAAAATATGTGTATGTCTTAACTTTCACTTGCTACCTTTGATTTCTGTTACAAGCTACAACTTGTAATAAGAACCCGAGGCACAAGTGAGAGAGGTTAGGGTGAGGAGAATCAGGCCGAGAGAGACTTGGGACAGCTTGTGTTACCGTGTCTCTCTGGGACTTGTTCTACCACTTTCTTACTCCGACTGATCGCCACTCTTTTAAGTATGGAATGAGAAGAGAAAATGTTTGGCCCACATTAACCAAGGCGACTTGACTAACACGTAGCGTGAACATCATCATCTGCCTTTCAGTTAAGAATCTGATTTTATCTAGGTTCTCTCTGTGATTATCACCCGGTGGTCGCTTGGACCAATGCGGCTAACCAAAAAATGCCAAACTCTTCTATAGGGTTGGTTCTTACCGATATGTTGCATCTTGGTAAGCGAAAAAAGACAATGTCGCTTCCAGACGAAGTTATACTTATCAGGTGGGTTAGTGCTTTTTGAATTATTTGAATTTTGGGGGGGGATTATGCTGGGTTTTGTCTTTTCTTTCTTAAAGTAGTTTTTTTGTTATAAAATTTAATGCAAATTCTCAAGATAGGAAATTCTTTATTTTTAAAGAGAAAAAATACAATTACCTACTGGTACTCTTTGTTAAAAAACATTTTTTTTTAAGATTTAAAAAATGAGTTTTCTAATTTAATTCCAATCAGCTGATTCTAATTAGTGCACAAACGTAATTACTTATATTTTGTATTGTGAAGTTTCTCGTTAAGAATATATTTTTGGAATAAGAAACTGCTTCAAGGTG
>CAHIKZ030005404.1:2175000-2200000 GCA_903632075.3 Acanthosepion pharaonis | reverse complement strand
GAATTCTAGAATTACGTCCAAACAACTCAATTTTGGTTTTGTCTGTCCATAATACTTTTCCCAATATGATTTTTCCTTATCCTTATGTTCACAAATTAATTTCAATCTAGCATCTCTGTGTCTTTTCAACAGCAGTGGAGTTTTCTGAGGGGAGTGTGACTTTAGATTGTTCCTATGAATTTCAGTGCTTATTGTCTGCTTACTGACACAGATTCCTGATCAAAATAAATCATCCTGCAGCTCTTGACAAGTAACCATTGGATTTTGTTTAATTTGATGCATTAATTTCCTCAAAGATCTTGCAGAAATCTTCTGTGGATCACTTGTTCTTCTTTAGTTTTCAACAATTTTGAGTTTTTTTATACCGTGCAATGTATGAACTAATGGTAGTAAATGGAATATTCAAGTTGTCTGAGATTTTCCTGTAACTTTTATCTTCTTTCCAGAGCTTAACAATCAGTTCTTTTAGCGAATTTGTCAATTCTTTACCTCTTGCCATGATGAAAACCTTCTTGCACGAATATCAATTACAGAATGTTCTGTATGTATTTTTTTGTATGTGTGTTTGTGTATTTGTATTCATATATGTGTGTGTGTATTTGTATATATGTGTGTTTGTGTATATTTATATGTGTGTGTATATGTGCATATATATGTATATGTGTATATATGTACACTATTTACATTATTCGGACTATTGTCCTCAGCTTTGTTGCCATATTTATTATAACGTTTTGGTCGTTGTATGCCACGGCCTTCTTCAGGTGGTTGGAATGTCGAATTGAACCCTTTATTTCACTCACTGGGGTAGACTGTTCTAGTTCCACGTGCCATGTTTTAATGGATGTCAGTTATCAGTTAACTTCTGTTAATTCCCCTCTCCAAGTTCTCCGCTGTCTTAACTGCCTATATGCATGTGCGTGTGTGTGCGCATATATATATATGAAAATCTGTAAAAAAAATTCTATTAGTTTAGTGGTTTTTTTAGACATTTTGTGGGATGGGCAGTTATGTTATATGATTTGGACAATGTTGCTGTTACAGTACATACATACATATATATAATATGTGTGTGCGTGTGTGTATATATATATATATATATATATATATATATATATATAATGTGTGTGTGTTAGGCTGTACAATTATTGATGGACGATTGTAATGTTTTTTATCCAATAAAAAGCTTGATTTTTGCAAGGTGAATAGATTATCATCCTCTTTAGTATGCAACTTTCTTTTTCTATATTCATAATGCTGTATTTCATGAGATATAATATGCCCCTCTTTTTTCCTCTGCCAATCAGGTAAAAAATATATCTCACTCATCTTATATACAAAGTTGAGGTAACTTGTAGCCTTGTTTTTATACAGATACTGTTGACTACTATACATCAAGCACAAAGCCTAACTTCTAATAATTGGATATGAAACTTAAAAGGTTGTGGGATCTGACGTATCCTGGCATATGGTGAACATATACTTGTATTTCTTTAGACTCTACAGAAATTCATCCCTCCTAAAAAAATTTCTCTAATAATCAACATATTTCCAATATATTGATGATGCTTTGATCGTGCAAAGCAATATGAGCCGATCTTGTAAATAAACTAAACAATATTGAATATACAACCAAATCTATGAAACAGAAACAAATATCATCTTTCCTTGACATCGTGTTAAACCATAATGATATCAAAAGTGTCCAAATTATTGATATTTACCAAGTTTAATTTAGTCTGGTACAAGGCAATTATAGAAATACACGGAAAGTCAGATGTAAACTGACTTAAGAAATAAATGAAATCATTGCTAGAAGAATAGGACTATCATTAGTGTTTTATTTCTTCATTGCTAAAATGTAACAAGGAGCCTTCATGGGTCCTATTCAAAATTCAGTACAATTGTTTAAAATGAGACCTGACTAAAATATTCATTAGCTTTCCATAAAAAAAAAAAAACAACCCAAAAGAACTAACATTCAATTTTTAATACAATGAAAATGTGGTACCATTTTTTTTTCCACCAAAATTTTAACAATTCCTTGAATTAAAAATAGATCTTACAAATTAATGTGACTCTGAAAAACATTTAAACATAATCAATATTTGATTAACAATCAAGAATGATAGGCAATTTTCTTAATATTTCAGTGTTTATTCAAATCATCATAACATTGTGAATAGAACTATAAATGAATAAATATAAAAAAATAAATAAAATATGATTAAATAAAATAAGGGCCAAATAAGAGACATTTATGAATTTAATGTTTCACTTTGCAAATCTTTAAATTTATAAATGTGTTGTGAATATTTTTTAAATTTATTAAAGCTTTGCAAAACATTAAATTTATAAATAATTCCTATTGTTCTCTTATTTTATCTATCAGACTTCATCCATATTTGATTTTCATGTCAATATGTAAATATATAAAATATATTTTCTTCCCTCCATTTTGTTTTCATCAACCTAAATTAGTTAATGCTTAAAATACTCATATAAACTTAAAATTTATCCTTGTACATACATACATTTTATATATATAATTTCATATATAAAATACTATATAGCATATTATTTTAGTACCTATACTTGAGTGGTGTGAAAAACCTAGATAATTTGTAAATAAAAATATATTTGAACAAACCAATATCATGTAAAAAATTCAGTAAAAAAAAGAAAAGTCTAAAGACATGTTGGTTGAAAATAATCAATCAGCACCACAATGCCTAGTCAAAATATAAATATATATATATATATATATATATATATATATATGGTAAAACATACTTTAACATACGTATATTTGAGGGAAAAAAGTGTTCAGAATCTGGTATAGAATGTGTGTCAATATAAAAGTGGAGACTGAGATGAACACTGAGTGGTGACAGTCTGTTTCATGGTTGAATACAATCTTCAGGTGTTAAACAGACGATCGCCACTCTGTGTTGACTTTGTTCTCACCTCTTTTATGTATATTTTTACAATGATGTTCATCCCAAGAGCCACTCAAAGTAGATGGTTGCACAGTTTATGGGGATACATGAGGAAGATAATATGCTCACCCTGGCAGGATTTGATCCTGTGTTCTCTGAGGGAAAGCCATCATTAGATCTGACATGCTTCGACCTCTTGGCTATGGAGTGTGTCGATAGAGAGCATAAATAAGATTTCTTGAATATTCAGGCCAGTGTATGAAAACAAATAATTATACTGTTTAATAAATAAACAGAGCATCTACTCAAATATGAGTATCCACTAAAAATAACATTTAAGCAATACAAATATATCCTCTGGCCTGAGATGCGTGTTCAAATCTTACCATAGTCAATTTGTCAGGTATGTGACTCCTTAATAATATCAGTCTGTTTGTTTTTGATCCTATCATGCAGCCTTCCACTTAGAAGAAATTCTTAGGAAGTTAGGCTTTTTATAAGTACATGGCGCATCTGCGTAAACACTAGACTAAGGAACAACATTGCTGAGAAGTGATTCTATTCATAATCTGAATTTACTTGGCTATGAGCAAGTGGTCAACAAGTTAGTGTCACAGACAAATCGTCACTTAGTGCTCCATTTTTTACAAAATTTCAATATTAGGCTGTAAGATAATCATAAAATGATCAGCCTGTGGAGGTGATCCTAGCAGGCGGCTCCTTTGAAAAATGCCTGAGAACCACACTACAGGTTAACTCAATTGCGAGTGAAATTGAATAGACATAACTGTTCAGAATCCGTCGATGCTTTTGCTAGCACAAAGTCATAAGTCATCGTGACTGAGTGTCTGAGTGTACTGGCCTTCAAACATCCAACTTCCCAAAGAATACCAAGATGCAGACAAAGGAATCCTAACTACCATGCAGACACCACATAAGTTCTTGATAATGACTGTGAAAGTTGAAATACTTGAACAAAAATAACAAAATACGAACTTCAGACAGTTTCTTCACAACTTCAAGCCCAATATTTAACAACCTTATCCGAAAATTGGAAAAATATAATAAAAAATTAAACAGACTTTGTTGGCTCTTTTTTTTATCAAACTTGTATAGATATATGGATGGATAGATTGCCACTCATATTTGGAATGCCTGTCTACTAGGGCAGCTAGCTAATCCATGTTGCAGACGCCTGCTCAGGCACATTTATGTTTGTTCAACACCCACAGAGCCCAGCTGCAATTTATATAGCAACTATGCTGAGAAGACCTTTGTTACAGTTTCTGGGAGAGATGATCAACAGTCTGAACACTCAAACCCTCGGTCATGATGACTTGTGACTTTGTGCTTGCACAACTGTCTACCTAATTTCAATCACATGGCTTGGGTCAACCCATGGGATAGTTTTCAGGCACTTTCCAAAGGTGTCACATGCTGGGCTCACCTCCTCCAGCCAGATTACATTAAGAAGCCACCTTCCTGCCAAATTAACGATGATGAGATTCAAACCCAGATCCCATGGTCAGAAAGCAAACATTCTAACCACTCCCATGCCATATATATATATATATATATATATATATATATATATATATATATATGAAATAAATAGTTATATTTTTAGAGGCAGTTGTAATTATCTTCAGTGCTTTGTTTTTAATCTAATACTAACAGATCACGACATCTATCAGAGAAATGAAATCTAAATTTTTATTATTGCATTATTCCAAAATTTTAACACATTAGCAGATTGCTATTAATGTCAACAACTGAGCACAAATAGTTATTGATTAAAAAAATTAGTAATTAATGTATAATATTATCTGTAACTACATGTACAAGAATGTCGTTTTTGATAAAGTTAAAAAATAACCATAAATACGTAAAAAATGTGTATATTGTCGAAAATTCCTTTTTCCACAATATGGCTATTTGTGTTGTTATAATGCTTATTACCTAAACAGTAATAAATTTTCTTTAAACATTAAACTATATTTAATCACATCTCCCTAAGAGCTGTCGTGATCTGTGAATAAAAAGTATTCTTTAATAATTAATGTTTTCATTGTGCTAGTTTATTCAAACTAATTTCTTTTCTTTTTTTTTCCAGTTTTTTTCTTCTTCTATCACATTTCAAACACTGCATTACTGATTTCATGCAACTTTTACATTTCAAACATACGGCTGACAATTCAGAAAAGTTAATGCGTATAAAAAAAAAGTCAGTTATATTCTTATGCTTTCAAGATAACAGAGAGAAATAAATAAGGAAGACAAACTCATAGGTAAGCAATGAAATAGGTTTACTACAATGAAGGTAACACTTAGCAATTGACTTAATACTAACTCTACTCAACCCTGCTTAACTCCGCTTATTTACATAAACGAACGATTCCATTCATTTATGTCTTATATGACCAAGTCAAAACTTATCAAGAGCTAAAAAGGACAGGAAGATGTGGAGGGCGATGATTTCCTATGTCTTGAAGCACAGCACATAAAAAAAGAATGGATCCATTAGAAGATGGGAGTAATTATATAGGATCGTCAGAGATTCCTTATGCACATATTTAAACATGGAAACATATTTTCTTGCTGGAGTTGAAAATTCTGATTTTATTACAATTTTTGTCTGAATTATTTTTCAAGAACACATTCTGTTCATTGCATTGGTTTGTTTCTCTGTCTTTTAATGTTTTTCTGTTTTGTTTTATCACATTTTGGCTTTTATACACACTAACTTTTCTGAATAGTCATATGTTTGAAATTTGAAGAAGGCTGGAGCATACAATGGCCAAAATGTTGTCAATATGGCAACAAAAATGAGGATAACAGTCTGAATAATGTAAATAATGCAAGTAAAGATTTACTAATAGCTACAAAGTACAGGAAATTGTGGAGAGCCATGTTCACCAATATCCTGAACTCCACAATATATGGATCCATAATATGACTCTCCACAATATTATCGATCCATAATATGTGGATTAATTTTTATTTGGTCTTTGTTTTGTTCATATTTCAGAAGATGCATTCTTCAGCCTTCCACTTAGAAGAAATTCTTAGGAAGTTAGGCTTTTTATAAGTACATGGAGCATCTGCGTAAACACTAGACTAAGGAACAACGTTGCTGAGAAGTGATCCTATTCATAATCTGAATTTACTTGGCTATGAGGCAGTGGTCAACAAGTTAGACTCACAGACAAATCTGCTTGTAAAATCTTCACTTAGTGCTCCATTTTTTTTACAAATTTTCAATATTAGGCCGTAAGATAATCATAAAATGATTTGTTTAAGCTGTAAAATGTTGACAAAAACTGTTATTTACATTATTTACAAGTAGATTATTATCATCATCTTTATTGTTATTATCATATTTTGACCATTGTGCCTTCTGGCCTTCATCAGGTGTATATCAATCTGGTTAACCTACAGGGAATTTCAAACTGCATCCTTTATTTTATCTATGCGGTTAGATTGTTCTCATTCCACTGGCCATGTTTATTGTCATTGTGCCACGTGGTTAACAAATCTAGTTTTTATTATTCTACACTTTCAAGGACAGATATTTTTGTCTTTCTTGCTTCTTATAAAAGTGTTTTGACTGACAAGTTTTGTAGTGGCATTTGTCAAATCGATGTTGCATGTTGGGATCTGCAAATGTGGCTTGGTTTGTTATCTTTATGAACAACTTTATTTTAACAAATTCTTAGAACATTATATATTCACATAAGCACAGATTACAATATGCAGCCGAAGGAAGGCTGAAAAACGTATTAGACAAAGCACAGTGGTAAAAACAACAGTCCCCAAAATATGTGGATTAATGTTTTTTTTTTGTTTTTTTTTTGCACTTTTTTTGATAAAATGGTGTTTTTTTTTGTTTTTTTTATTTGGTCTTTGTTTTGTTCATATTTCAGCAGATGCATTCTTCAGCCTTCCACTGTTTATATTACATCTGGTGGTCATTAGATGCCTCTCTGCTCATTATTCAGACCAGTGTCTTCATCTTTGTGGTTTTTATTCTGATATTTTAGCTGATACTTTCTTCAGCTGTCTTTAGTTATATGCCCTTTTTATTGTGTTTAATTTTACTTAATGGCCATTAGATGTTACACTATGTGCTATTCAGACTAGTATCTTCATTTTGTTGTTTTTATTTTAATATTTTTGCTGAGGTGCTCTTTAGCCTACAGGCGTATGCCACATCCAGCAGTCATTAAATGTCATTCTATACATTATTCAGACTAGTATCTTCATCTTTCTTGTTTCTATTCCAATATTTTAGCGGATGCACTCTTCAACCTTCTTCAATTGTATGCTAAATCCAGTGGTCATTAGATGTTGTCATATACATTATTCAGACTAGTATCTTCATTTTGTTGTTTTTATT
Organism: Acanthosepion pharaonis; assembly: GCA_903632075.3. NCBI lineage: Eukaryota > Metazoa > Mollusca > Cephalopoda > Sepiida > Sepiidae > Acanthosepion > Acanthosepion pharaonis. The sequence continues at coordinate 2,192,665 of CAHIKZ030005404.1, read as the reverse complement.
TCACTATTTTAGCAGAAATCTTTTCCAGCCTTCTGGTGTATACCAAATTCAGTGGTCATTAAATTTCATTGTACACAAATCAGTATCTTAATGGTAATAGGAGGTATGGTGGACTAATGGCTTGGATTGAAGAATCGGAGAGCTGAGTTCAAATTCCAGTTGAATCCATTGCATTCACTTACATGCTAATACTCTTGGGAAAGGTATAAATCCTCTTCTTTTCAACCTAGCTATGGGTAAATAGCAGGACAGACCAGGTTCTATAGCCATGGATGGCAACTGGTCTACTGCAAAAAGAAATGGCAGCCTACAGCGGGAAAAAATCTACCTCGTCAGTCATGTATCAAAAGATACATGTTTACCTAAGCGTGTATCATGCATGGCACATAACTGACTGACTGAATGGTAATATAAGTTGTTTCCCTATATGAAACTATTTGGCATTCATTGTCTGAGAATCCATTATTATTGAGTTATGCTTTTCTTTCCTCTCTAGTCACTAGACTAGGATCAAAGTGTAGTATCTGTTCTCCTCATCTCTAATGGTAATATTAACCGTTTACTTGTCATTCAACATTTATTGACAAAGGAGCCAGTGCTACTTTTGGTTGAAATTGATAAAAGTTTTGTATTAAAACAATTTTCTCAGGAAAATACCTTTTTCAAGTCCATGAACAGTTATCACTCTTTGCAGTGTTGATGAGAGGAGGGGGTTTCCTTCTTAACCTTTTGTTTAAAGTAGTATAAATGTCAGCATCTTGATTATGTCATTATTTTCTATCCAATTACATGTGCTCACCATTTTAGTCATTGCTGCTTTTGGAAGTCATCAATGGATGTGGTAGAGTTCTTTGTGATTCAATAGCACTTGTTACCAAGATTCAAAGAAGGATGGTCCTTGCTAAGACCTCCAGGCTTTATTCATGATTGATCTGAGAAAACATTTGTATACAGCTGACAGTTTAGATATTTTCTGTGCGAGTTTGGCATCCATATTAAAGTCTCAATCTGACAAGGCTACTTAAGAACATGGCTGCCAACATAATTCAAATTCTATAATTTCCAGAGAGGCGCTCTATATTACAATCTCATTATTTCAGAATTCGCAATAAATCTTGCATATTTCCTAATCCCTTCGGGAGAGAGAAATCCATTTCACCTCTGCACTCTATTTCTTTCTGCATGCATGTCAGGACTCTACCATCAATTGCAACATATAAGGGCCTAATAGTTCAGTTCCAAGAAGTGAACAGTCCAGTTGATTTGATTATAGTGGTAAAATCTTGATCAGAACCAGACACATTTTTCAGAAGAACTGATACAGAGAAGAGGTGCACAGCATGCAACAAAATCACTAAACATCCTTCCTCACATTTATGAATTCAGAGTTGTCCTTCTCCTAGATTGGTTGCCAACCAAGGCTAAAGAGCCCATTTCCCCTTGCTATTTGACCTAAATCTGAAGTGGGGAGAGAAGGATTCATACATTTCCCAAGGGTATTTATGCAAAAGTGGATGTAACAAAACTCAGCTTGCAGACTTCTTGTGCCTCTAAGCATTATACATCCAAACCATATATATATATATATATATATATATATATATATATATATATATATATATTAATTAAAGGAATTCATTTTTTCATCCTTGGAAGTGAGGTCTGATGATCCAGAGAAAAGAAAATCTCTGGTAAAATAAATTATAACAATGGAATCTTGAAGTGTCCTGTTTTTCTTTAAATTATATATAGGTAAAAAAAATCTGTGGGTAAGTAATCTAAGTAGGTCCTATTAATATAAAATATTAAAACTGATTCACAAAAGAGAGCTCAATATAATTTTTATTATCAAGCATATAAGTGAATTACAATTAATGAAATCCAAACATTTTACCTCATGCAGATGATCATTTCATCTATGGGAAAGTAGTCTTTCCCTGGACTTATCAATGCAAATACATTTACTAAAATGAATAAAACCCCACATTTCTTCACAGGAAATTTGAAAGACAAAGGAAAGAAAGAAAGAAAAAGGAAAGAATAAAAGGAGAGGGAGTAAGAATTGGCCTATAATAGAAGAGGGAGTTATATAGATATAGAGGTGTAAAGGACCTAAGGTGGTTGTGGGGGAGTCAGGTACAGATAAACACAATGGTTGAAAATGGACACTGATATAAATGTAACTTATCAACACTTGTGCAAGGAAAAAGAATGAACAAAAATTTTTTTAAAATTTCCTGTGAAGAAATGTGGGATTTTATTCATTTTAGTAAATGTATTTGCATTGATAAGTCCAGGGAAAAACTATTTTCCCATGGACAAAATGATCATCTGTATGAGGTAAATTGTTTCGATCTCATTAATTGAAATAAAAACTACAACACATATCAATTTAGCATTTAATCTCCTTTGAAGTAGCCCCCTTCTGGAGCTCCACACTTTATCTAGCAGCATTTTCATTGATGGAAGCATTCCTGGGTCTCCATTTTTGTGATAGCAAGCGGCTGCCTCATCACATTTCCTGGATTTCCTTGAAATCTTGATCCTTTCAATTGAGACTTGATTTTTGAAAAGAAAAAAGTTGCAGGGGGTGAAATCTGGGGAATATGGTGGTTATTGTACCTGGGGAATGTTGTACTTAGCCAAAAACTGCTGCACAAGCCATGGTCACTAATGGAATCTCTGTGGTGTGGTGAGATGACCACATTCTGCACACTTACCTTCCAAGCACTGCTATAAACAATAGAAGCAAACAAGAATGTTATAACTTAGTGTGCATGTGCAACAGAGTTCAAGACCGCTTCACTCTGCATACTTTAGCTTTGTTATCATAGCAACAGTCTCAATACTTTTTGATCAGACCTTTTGTACGTGTGTGTGTGTGTATATATATATATATATATATATATATATATATATATATATATACTAAGGTGAACACCAAGTGACAATAGTCTGTTTTATGCTTGAATGCAATCTTCAGGCCATGTGTATTGTGTGTTGCTGGGCATTATGTTTAGCAACCTCTATTGTATTATCCTAATGGTTACTGGTTAGGTGGTTTTAAATTATTCTAGAGACTATTGATTAAAAATAATTCTAAATTTGAGTGTGATTATTTGTAGCTATTGTATAGTGTTGTTCATTAAAAAGTTAACTATACAATAGCTACAAATAATCACAAGAACTATCAAGTTCATTTTTATGTGGTTTAGTCCATCATGTCTTCTCTTATGTGATATAGTCGATAATGGCTCTTCACAACTTCCTATCTATTGTAGATCTTAGTAATATTTGTCTTTTCACTGTCCCTCACACTCCCTGTTTTGCTATCCATTTACACAAGCTCATCATCAGGTAGGTTACCATTGTCCCACTTGCCTTCAGTATGCCCTGTGGATGTCAAATTTTCCAAGTTAGTTGTATTTGTTTAGTGGCATATCAACCTCTATGGGGTATTTAATGCCAAAATCTAAGTATTTATATGCAATTTTATTTTTGTGGGGGGAGATATTAATGGTTTTAGTGATACAAATCTTACTAATTAACCCATAGCTGGGGGGGAAGAAGAGGATTCATATTTTTTCCAAGGGTTTTTGAACATAAGTGAATATAATGAGCCCAATGGGAATTGGAACTCTGCTTGCTGATTAACAATTTAGAGCCATTATCCATTACACCACCTTCACACCCAAGCATAAAGCACCTGGTATTCAACCATCTAGGTGCTGCAGTGATCATACGGAAACCTGTGTTTCAATATGATGTTGTCATAAACTCAGTCTTTCCAAGCACTCTTTCCTCAGATATGCACAAAATTTCTGATTCTATACATCTTTTTGTTTAAAATTAACTTACAACTTTAATATAACGTTAAAAAAACAAAGAGAGAAATAGAACCAAATGAAATAATCATATAATTAACTTTTATTTAACTAACAAAAAAATGAAACCTAGCAGAGGATGACCAGAAAGCAGAGCAGCAACTGGATTTAGCTTCCTGTGTCTCCTCGCTAAAAGTTTTACCAGTGTGAGGATTTCTGCATCCACTGTCCAACTTCTGTTTGCTAAACCTGCCACTGCTACTCTTAGTAACCCCCCTCTTAAGTTTCAAAAGCCTTCACTGATCTGTGAGCACACACATATGTGCCCACACCAAATGCAGCCATTTTAGCAATGAGCTTGCTTCATGCAAAGTCAAATTTAACTCTCAAGAAGTTTTGTCCACCGGCTTGCTGAACTCAAGTGTGCCATTTACACCCCAGCAATCCAAATGGTTAGTTTGCTTGTCTCACAAATGGACCTGAGCAATCTGCATCGCCCCCATTGTTTGTTTAGTCTGTGTGGGGAATGACTCAGTGTCCCGTGTTTATGCCCTGACTGAATGCTAAACATTTAACATGCCCTAAACAGACAGAAACACATAATAACAATCTAAATATGCACATTTCTCATAGCTGCCAATTAACTAAGACATTGAACAAAGAAATAACCATCAAAACAATAATAATAATAATTTATTCTTACTAAACAATGATTATGCCTCAAAGTTTCAAAAAGGCTTTTTTTTTTTTTGCAACCAGATGTACACACACCCATCATTCCTGGCTTAGAGACAATGGTGGCCATCTTGTTTCTCACTAGAAACTGGTATGGCTTCTGTTAGATAAACAAAAACACCTTTCACAACCAGTTTCACAGTTTTCGGCAGTCTGACTTCATTAATATAGTTCTTGATGCATGGCCAAAATTGCTAGATCCCAAAAATTTGGGTAGCATTTATATTCATTGAGACCAAACATGAATTTTCTTGTCTGTAAACAATTGAAATAAAAAAAAAAACATTATTTGTTCATAGACTTTAATCAAAGTTGCTTTATTTCTTTTTTATCACATAGGTGTTTCAACTGCCTTGTAGGTGTTATCTATTCAAATGATTGGCCTCATTTTGATTCTTCATGTTCAACATTACAGCCTTTGTACTACGTTGCCTTCCCGTTGCATTGCATTCAGTAACATTCTTACAATTTTGAACCCCTTATTCATTTCACAGGGGCTGATTGTTCTCAGGCCTGTTTATATACACTAGAGGATATATCAGTTTGTTTGTATTTTACTGCTGTTCACTCAATACAAGGCACAAGAGACATTCAATGTAGAGGATATCATCTTGAAGAGGTGGACATTTTAGTGATTGAAGAAACATCTTCTCAGGAGTCTGTTCCCCAAAGTAGCAGTTCTTAGGAAGAAGCTTTGAGTACTAAATGAATATCTTTTCTTTTCTCCTACTCTCTCTCTCTCTCTCTCTCTCTCACCCATACACATTCTTTCTTATCCTTTTTTTCACCATACCTTTTCTTTTTTCTTCTCCTCTCTCTTTAGCCTATACCTTCTCTTTTTCTTGCCTTCTCTCTTTAATTCATACCATCTTTTACTCCTCCTCTATCTTTACCCCATACTATCTCTTTTTCTCCTCTCTCTTTTGTTCATACCTTCTCTTTTCCTCCTCCTCTCTCTTTACCCCATACCATCTCTTTTCACTACTCTCTTTTTAGCCTATACCTCTTCTTTTTCTTCTCCTCTCTCTTTAGCCCATACCTTCTCTTTTTCTTCTCCTCTCTCTTTAGCCCATACCTTCTCTTTTTCTTCTCCTCTCTCTTTAGCCCATACCTTCTCTTTTTCTTCTCCTCTCTCTTTAGCCCATACCTTCTCTTTTTCTTCTTTTCTCTCTTTAGCCCATACCTTCTTTTTTTCTCCTCCTCTCTCTTTTGCACATAACTTCTCTGTTTCTCTCCTCCTCCCACTTCTGCTCATTTTCTTTCGGATTTGTTCTTTTGTTTTGCATTTCAAATTTGTACATTCTGCATTTACTTTATTCTTCCCACTTGACTTTTTTTTTATATGTGTGTTTATCCTAATTAAACTGCAATATAGTGCTCAGATCTGTGACAGAGTACTTAGAAGTATGATTGATATGTTCGTGTCAAAGAGCCACAATGATTTATCCTTACCAACTGCAGAAGTCATCCCTGCCCACACGTTTTCGCCCACACAAGTTACAATTCAAGTAGATACCAAAAACAATAGCAAAAATTAAACTTTCTTTCATCATCAACAGCAACTTGTTTTTTGCTCAACTTTCAGAGATAAAAACAGACGTCCAGAAATCTAAATTTCCAACACCTCACAGTTTCAGAATTCGACCATCACCAACAGATGCCATTACTGTTACTACTCAGCATCAACTCATAAATACAATGCAGTTGTTGTTGTTGTCGCTCTCAAGTGTCATGGTGAATGTTAATGATTACCTGTGGTTTTCACAAACATAAATGTTGCATCTGATGGTAATATTAGCTTGTTTCATTATCCAGAAACATTTGGTATTCATTGATTAAGCATCCAGTTCCTTCATCACCTCTTCCTCCTCTTGTTCTTCTTCTTCTCCTCCTCCTTCACCACCCCACCACCTCATGACATTGGTGATCATGAATCTCTGCAGCTGGCTGTCATTTGTAGCTCTTTAGTAAATTTTGCCTTTTTTGTTATTTCTCCTAAACCTTCTTCTGCTATCCATTTACACAAGCTCACTAGGTAGGTTAGGTATTGTTTTCCTCTATATCACTTGCCCTCAATCTGTCCTATGAGTATCAAATTTTCCAAGCCTTCTTTCCTTATTGTGTGCTCTAGAAATTTCAACCATCTCTTTGTGATGTTATGTATGAGTGGCCATTTTATTTCTGTTTTCTCAAAAAACTTTGTTGTCCACATGTTCCGTTCATGGTATTCTCAGCATCCTTCTGTAGATCCCCATTTCTGTTGCCTAAAGCTTTTCCTTCATCTGTGATGAGATTGTCCAGCATTTACAGCCATATAGGAGGACTGATATTACATAAGAGTTCAGTGCTCTTTTCTTTGCTTCTAATGAAATTTTCCTGTTTATTAATACTTTTCTTAAGGGTTTTGGCAAAGATCTTTGTTCTTTGAACATAGAAAAGCATAACTCGACACCAAAATCCAAAGGTACATTGAAATAGCAAAAGATGCTTCAAAAAACTAATGGTAATGATAATATTAGCCATTTCCCTACAAGGAAACATTTGGTATTCATTGACCGAGGAGCTAGTACTGTAGATAAGATTTATAAAATCTTTCCCTTAAAACAATTTTGTCAGGAAAATAGATTTTTCAAGTCCAGTAGCTGTTATCACTCTTTCCACTAATGACAGTTCTTACCTTCCTAATCTTTTATTTGAAGTAGTGTGGAATGTCAACATCTTGATTATTTTAATATTTTATCTTTGAGTTATATGTGATATCCATTTAACTTGTTGCTACTGTTGAAAGTCCTCAAGTGATGTGGTTTCTGTTATTTGGTACAGTTCTTTGTGATTCTGTAGTGCCAGTCTGCAATGGAATGGTAATATTAGCCATTTCCTTATATGGAAAAATTTGGTATTCATTGACAGAGCAGCCAGTGTTACTTTTGATTAAAATATATAAAAGCTTTCTATTAAAATAAATCTCCATAAAAAAAGGTTTCTTAAGTCCACTGTTATCACTCTTTCCAGTATTGATTAGATGCTTCCTTCCTAATGTCAGCATCTTGATTATGTCATTATTTTCCTTTGAGTTACATGTGGTGAACTAACCATTTTAATCGTTACTACCATTGAATGGCTTCCAATCAATGTGGTTTCTACTATTTGCTACAGTTCATTGTTTGTGATTCTACAAAATACTTCACAGAAGGATTTTTACTCACTAAAGACCTACATGAACATTTGTCAAAAGCCATTTTTTACGGACATGACTGAGAAAGTGGTTGTATACAACTAACAGATCAATGTTTTCATCCAACCGATTTTTTGGGCCATGTCCCACTTTGGTATTTCTAAAATTCTGGTGCCCCCCCTGTAATATTTAATTCTGATATGTCTAGGTTATATATATTTATATATATATATATATATATATATATATATATATAAATAAATATTTTTATTTATGCATACTGTATATGCATAACGTATGTATCCACATTAACATTAACACTCTCACTCAGACTCACGAGAAAACAATTCACTGTTAATAAGTCATTCTCAATTGCCCCCTTATTGTGTTGGAATAGTAAGCCAAAGGATGCACATTCTACACATGCCCCACCAAAATATTTCCATGTCCCATGGATGGGACATGTGCCCTATATTAGAAATCATTGGTTTAGATATTTCTTAACAAGTTTGACAGTTTGTATAACATCCATATGAAAGTTTCCTTCTGACGAGGCTATTTAAGTTTTTAGGTTAATATTTTGGTTTTGTAGTAATTTGTAGTATTGTGTGAAACTACCCCTAGCACAGCGTAATCTATATTCAATTTATCTCCTATACTAAATTTGTTATAACTGATCCATATGCTGAGGTATTTTATTAATTCCACATCTTGAATGTTTATGATGGATTCAGGGTATGTACCATCACTGCTTTCTTTCTAATTCCAGATCATAGTTTATGTTTTAGAAAGGTTTATCTGTATATAGCTACACTTATGTCGTGTGTCCTCTTGTACTACAGATGAATACCTTCACTTGAGATGCTACAATATCAAAACCCTACAAGCAATTTCAATTTTATTCCATTCTCTGTTCTGAATCATTTGACTGACATTTCATACATGATTTTTATTTAATGAAGCTACTTTTTCTCTTCTCGATCTGTTTACAACCTGTGGCTTGACTCTTTTTTTTTATTTAATCAGTCACTTAACACGTTTCTACTTCTAACTTGTTGCTCTCAGGCAAATGCATGCTTAGAAGTATGTTTATTTCCAGTGCCAACCGATAAAGTGTAGGATGAATACTTTGGGCACAGACAAAGTAATTATAAGGGCACCTACTGTAGCCCAATGGGAAAATTTGTCTTCCTCCAAATTCCAATTTTCATTTTTGTTTTACTCTTAGTCCCAAAATAGTAAAAGCCTTTAAAAACAATTATTAGTTAAGATAGTCTGGTTGGTCATTATTATTGATAAGTTTGATCCTCACTGGGTGCCCCATACAAAATTTAATATTAAATGACCCAACAATGGTTGGCATATTATAAAGTTAACCAACATAAATTAAATCACTTGCAATGCATCATCACAATAAAATATATTCATAATATATTTTCATAGTAAAATCACTTCTAATGCATTTTCATAGTAAAAACATTTGCAATATATTTTCATAGTAAAATCACTTCTAATGCATTTTCATAGTAAAATCATTTGCGATACATTTTCATAGTAAAATCACTTCTAATGCATTTTCATAGTAAAATCACTTCTAATGCATTTTCATAGTAAAATCACTTCTAATGCATTTTCATAGTAAAATCACTTCTAATGCATTTTCATAGTAAATCAATGCATTTTCAGTAAATGGCACTTCTAATGCATTTTCATAGTAAAAAAAAGCATTTTTCAAACTTTAATGCATTTTCATAGTAAAATCACTTCTAATGCATTTTCATAGTAAAATCACTTCTAATGCATTTTCATTGTAAAATCACTTCTAATGCATTTTCATTGTAAAATCACTTCTAATGCATTTTCATTGTAAAATCACTTCTAATGCATTTTCATAGTAAAATCATTAGAAATGCATTTTCATAGTAAAATCATTAGAAATGCATTTTCATAGTAAAATCATTTGTGAGACATTTTCATAGTAAAATCACTCCTAATACATTTTCATAGTGAAACCACTTCTAATGCATTTTCATAGTGAAATCACTTGCAATACATTTTCATCATAAAAGTATTTTCAGGCATCTCAACATAATGTAATGGTTGTTTAGCTTAGTCTGGTTGACTTTAATTACTGAGTAGTGTCTTCAATCTACACTGGTTGCCCATACAAAGATTCTAAATTAAATAAACCCCAAAACCTTTGACATGCAAAATTTCCCTTCCTTCTTCTCATAATCTTCACTTTCTCACTTAATCATATCAAACAGATTCATAATAATTATTTTAACAGTGGCTCTTGGGGGAATCAGTTTAGTCACCAATGACTCAATCATGCCACAGATAGTAGTGTTTTACATAGTAACTATAGCATTTGTCCAGTGACCTAACATAATAGTTTGATATGAGTTCATCTTTGTTTGGTACAAAGACATTGTAGTCAGGCAATAATAGGACTTTCAGATGAGCATGCTAACCATTGCACTATGGTTGTCATCCATATGATCATTTACTTAGCCTAGTCTGACACAAGGCTGAAGTAATGAGATAGTAATCTTAATTTTTAATCTGACATTTTTTTATTATTACAAACATTATTTTTAGTAGATACAAGTGTTTAAGCTAGCATCCCTGTGATTTTAAACAGTGAAATTAATATCAACCAACCCAGGAATTAAAAATTCCTTCTTCTTCTATGTGCTACATTGGCATTCATAGCTCTCCACGATTTCCTGCCTTTTGTAGTTCTTAATAGAGTTTTTTTTGTTATTTTCTTGCCATCCATTTACTAAAGCTCACTAAGTAGGTTACGCATTGCTTTTTCTATCCTTCTTTTCTTCAATGTCTTGTGAGTATCAAATTTTCTAAGCCCTCTTTCCTTATGTGCCTTAGAGATTTCAATAATCTCTTTTTCTGATGTTAAGTATAAGCATCCTTTTTGTTTCCATTTTCTCTAAATCATTGCACATATTTGCATAGGTAATCTCAGTATCCTTCTTAATTCTTCCATTTCTGTTGTTAAAATCTGTTCTTCCTCTATGTGCATATTGTCATATATTCACTGCTATATTTTAGGAAATCATATCACGTAACAGTTTGGCTCAGTTCTTTTCTTTGTTTCTAACAGAATTTCTCTTTTTTTAATACTTTGCTTAGCTTTTGGAAGGTATCTTTCAATATCCTAATTGTTATAAGAACTTACCTATAACGATAATGGACTCTTCCTGACACTATAAATACTGCTCCTCTCAAGAGGTATAATGAATGAATGGTGTAACAAGTCAAGACAATATTAGTTCACTCGAAACCAGATGGACAGTCATTACTAACACCTTCAACTTCTTGTACTATATTTCTGTTGTAATATATCTTTGTTATTCTACTCTTGTGTTCCTGTTGTTCTTCCTTGATTCTAACCTTGGACCATAACACTAATGCACCTTTGAATTCCAGTGTCAGATTTTCGATCCTTTCTTAAAACACTTCTTAGATATTTAAATTGTTGTACTTGCTTGATTTTGTTCTCAGCAATTTGCAATTTGTATATTGGGCTGTTCCTATGGCTGGTAATCATTCATTCTTTCTTCTTACAATTGATGCTTAGTCCTTTCTTCTCACTTTCATTTACTACCCGCTGTAGGAGTTTTTGTAGTTTTCTTTCTGCATCTGCAATCAACACTGTGTTGTTTGCATGTCTTAGGTTGTTAAGATTGTAGCTACCAATAATAAATACTGGTAGGAATTTTAATTCTCTCAGAATTACCTCATTGTATAGGTTAAATAAGTCCAGTGAGAAGACATATCCTTGTCTTACACCTCTTTACCTAATACTAAACCCGACAATGGACTTGGGAACAGAATTAGAGTAACCAGAACCATTGTTACCTATGGGTGATCTCTGGCTAAGATCTAGCAGTTGTTTGCCCCCTACCAGGGTTACAGTAATTTTGTTGTGTATGATGGTATGTGTGTGTTGGCATTGATATGTGTGTGCATGTGTGTAACCCATACAGAGGGAGGGTGAAGGAAAAAAGGAAGGAAGAATTTTTTTTTTCCTTTGGCTGGATGATTAACATAAACAGAAATGGGATAAGTGTAAGCAGAACATGATTCTTAAGTGCATTTTTTGTGTGTGTACATGTATGTGTACATGTATGTGTATATGTCTCAGTGAGAGAAACAAATCCTTACTTACCACTTTAAGCCAAGCACACTGCCATGTTTCTTACCAGATAGAAACTGTGGTTGCATTTGCTTCCTTCTTTATGGAAGAGTGCACATTGCTGGACTATGAATTACCAAAAGGAGTTGCAGTGTGTAGTCAGAAGAATGGAAAAAATTGTAGCTAACAGAAGGTATACAAGTCAATACTCGATCAGTATCGGCTGGGTCAGCGTGGAGGGGGAGTATGATGTTGAAAGACCCAAAACCCCTAATGAACCTCGGCTAGAAACATCACTGATGATGTGTACCAAAGCACCTAATAAATGTATTTTACAAAATGTAGAATTTTTTTTTGTATCATTTTATATCTGTATGCAGGAAATTGGCTGCCAGTATAGGTTCATGATTATTTTCATACTTTCCCCAAATACAAGGTGTGATGGATAAATTGTCATCTAAATTACGCAAAGATAAAAATAACACTGAATCTCATTTTAACAGATATGTTTACCAAAATTACACAAAAATATCTTGAAATACTAAAGAGTAAATTTATTCAATAAAATCACCATTGGCTTCAACCATGGCTTCAAGACAACTTTGGAATCTCCTGCAACTCTTCTTGATGGCCTTCTTGTTCAAGTTGGTGAATGCTGCCATTATCTTTGCCTTCAGTTTGGTGTTACAAGGAGTTTTGTTGGTCTCTTGCTCAACTGAACCCCGCACATAATAATCAAGGGGTTTGCAGTCTGGGGAGTTAGGTGGCCAGATGTAAGGAGTAAAATGGTTGCAGAAATTGTCTGACAGCCATGACTGGTCTCCTGCTTGTGTGGCATGGTGCAGAGTCCTGTTGCCAAACATAGTCTTTCAGCAGCCACCCTCTTCACCCAGAGCAGCCCTACCACCTCAAAGCACATGATGTAGGCCTCTGTGTTGAGTCTGAGTTGCAAGATGAATGGAGGCATAACATCATCATCACTCCAAACACTATAATATTGACTCAATATATCATCTGCACTGTCCCCAGATTGACACCCAAACATTCTGAAGTGTTTATATTGGAGCTTCTAGCATGAGTGCAAAGCAATACAGCATGCCATTTCCAAATTTCTGGCAGAGAGAATTGCATCATGGTGCTCTTTTTCTCACTGACAGTGCCCAACTGACCCTACTATACTGTGTAGTCAACAAAATAAAAAATGAACAAATGTTTATGTGCAAAATTAAAAATATAAAATGGTGACAATTTACCCATCACACCTTGTATGTCAAAGTTACCTAGCAGTTGCAACAGTTCTTTATAATGAAAAATATGCTCTCCGACAGAAATTGAACTTGTCCCTGATGCAAAAATGAATATAGGTTTGATTCTAAGATTTATTATTTACTACAATATGTTTACAAGATATAACCTAATTGATCACACAATCACTACATTCTCTTGTAGATTAACTTGCCACTTATTGAAACATTGTGCAATTAATATACTTATCTATCACATCACAAATAATGAAAATACAAGTATTAACCTAAGAATAAGATAAATATTAGTAAATTATATTAAAACACTGTAAGGCACATGCTGTAAAGACTCCACATATTAAGTTATCATGATACAAAAGAAGCATTCTACATTATACACAATATCTTTCAATGGATCTTGGAACATAAAAATCTCCTATGTATCTCAAGATTCTCAATAAAATCCAAAGAAGGTTCTGTAATGTTATTGGCTCTGACCTGGCATCTTCAGTCATTTTCCTACTGCCATGACATGGATTTCCTTTGTCTTTTCTATAAATATTTTCATGGCAGTTGTTCTTATGAGCTCTCCTTGTTACCTTGACTGCATGAATTCAAGTGTATTACTATATTGGCAACTAGGTCACATCATTTTACTGTTGAATTACCTAGATGTAACTGTAAGTTCTATTGTAAAAATTTCTTTCCTTGCACTTCTTGCCTGTGGAACTCTCTCTCTCTCTCACACCATCTACAATCTCCATAAATTTAAATACAGTGTCAATTACAATCTTCTGTCTTCCTGAAACCTGTTCTTTTATTGTCCTTTTTTTCTCATTCTCTTCCACTTCCCTTGTGTCTTAGTGGCAATTCTGCCTTGCTTGAGGTGAAATGATTAAAAAAAATAATTGATTATAGGATTTTTTTTTCAGAGAAAAATAACACCTCTATGGTAATTCCTGCTTTTTTTTTTTTTAAATATCTTAAACTATATACTTCTTTTTTCTTTCCGAGGAACTAAATTGTTTATTTTTTCATTCACAAAATGGGTGACTCAGAACGAAAGGAAATTATTCATTTTTATTTAATAATTTTTCTTTTGAAGCAATTAGATTTGTTTTGTTTTTTTTTTCAGTTTAGATTCCAAATAAATTTTCTTTGAGAGACATCAGATATTTCCAGTAAATTCAACCAATGATGATTTTCACTATGGAAGACCAGACATGTAAAAATCTCCTATATTAGAAAATTGCTTATGTGATTTTCCTTTGGAAAAAAAATATTACCCATAAGACAATTCATTTTTCTTTTTAAGTAAATCTTGAACTATATACTTATTATTCTTTTAGACAAACTAAATTTTATTATTTTTATCATTCATGAAAAAGAAACTCTGAATAAAAAATTGTTTGCATATATATATATATATATATATATATATATATATATATATAAATATAAATTCCACTTTTTCTTTTTGACCTCAAATATTTAGACATTCTTTTTTTTTTGCTTTGTCAAGAATTCAGGTAAAATTTAAAAATACAATGAAAGTTTTTTTTATGGGAAAAATTGCATTAACCTGCAAATCCTCAAGTGAGAATATAAAATTAAAAAAAAAAAATCTCAATTACACTTGTGACCTCCCACTGAATTTTTTCACAACCCCCTGGAAGGGATTATGACCCTCACTTTGAGAAGACTTATGCTTTAACAGAATACTTTTTCCTAACAATGCAATTAATGTTCTGTCATTTTGGAAGTGCAATGGGGTGATGAGCAGTGACAAGGTAGGAGAAAAAAATAGGATTGGCAAACAGCTTGAGTTATTTTCAAGATTATTTGCAGCATTTTACATTCCTGTCTGCATGTAATATCAAATAAACAATTTCACATGAAGGCTGTTAACACAAGAAGGAAAATTTTGTTTAGGAAAATGGTCACTAGCATTATGCTGAAGATCATCAGACATTCTGCTCCAGTTATTCTCATGATTTGAACTGTACTCTATAGGATGTGCAGGTGGTGTAATAGATAGCGGGTCGAAATGTTTGGCCAAAAGAGACCAAAAATTTGGGGCTGCTATCTGGATTTAAGAATTAGTAAGTTTCATACGTATATAAGTAGGGAGGCACGGTGGAGTAATGGATAGCAGCTCGGATTATGCAATCCGAGAGTCAAGTTCAAAATCCAGTCAAATCCATTATATTCTCTTACATGCTAAAACCCTTGAGAAAGGTATGAATCCTCTTCTCCCACAGCTATGGGCAAATAGCAGTACAGATCGGGTTCTATAGCCTTGGATGGCAACTGGTCTACCGCAGAAAGAAATGGCAACCTACTGTGGGAAAAAAATTTGCCCCATCAGTCATGTATCGAAAGATACATGATTGTCTAAGCATATATCACACATGGCACATAACTGAAATTTCCTACCTTCTTTGGTTTAATTAACTTCTAAGTTAGGATACTTGAACGATTTGTGCAAGAGTGGGTAAAATCCATAATTGCTAATACCTATCTCTCTCTCTCTCTCTCTATATATATATATATATATATATATATATATATATATATATATATATATATAATTAATAGAAGTTTGGTTTGTCACTTAGCTGATTAATGTTAATGTCAGCATCCCAACTCCAGAGTTTTCTAAACAGACCCTCCAGGAATTACTCTGTCTATTCCTCAGGTGGTATCAGCAGTTGACTTCTTATACTTCTCAATTTTTCCTTTATGCACTTTTCATTGGTATATTTTTTTTTGTTTTATATATATATATATATATATATAAAATTTAGTCCAGGGATTGGATTTTAAAATTTAGTCCAAGGATTGGCAAACTTTTAGTGGTGAGAGCCATGTGTTTTTTGGTGGGTTCATCGCAGACTGCAGGAATAAAAAAATACTTTAATAATGAACATACAAGAAACACTCTCTTTAACATTGATAATTATCCAATAACCATTGTTGGACACAATGAGAACTACAGGTCTTCTATGTAATATGGTAAACTGAATACATTTATCCAGTGTATATTGACAATGACCTAGTAACCTAGTTGTGATTAGAAATTTTTCAATTTTTTTCATGAAAATTCAATGAAATGAATTGTCATAGGTTTGTCATTTATTATCATTGAACATTAGCTAAAAGATTTGGTAAAAATTGAATAATGCAAAAAGAATCTTTTTTTGAAATACTTTCATTGGCTGGACACAATCGACAGACCCACCACTGTAGGAAATCCAATTTTTAGAGAGGGGATTAAACTAAAATTTAAAATTCGACTGCACTAAGAATATCATGAGCCAACAAGAAGATAGATTAGGCAAAAACATGTAAAATTTTAAGGACATTTTTTGTATTAATGGGTTGATGATTAATGATAACATTAATGGGTTAACTTTTTGTATTAATTGGTTAAAGATGAATGATTAAATTAATGAATTAAGTTTTTACATTATTGGGTTAATTTTGTTATTATTATTAGACAGATGATAAAATCCTTGAGGAAGAGAAATTCCCTTCAGCCCAAAGTGAACCAATAAATTATTTTTGAAAAAAGCACACAACATTCAATTTTTATACAATTCTTCAAATTCCAGACGATGACCCCAAACTTTACATGCACAAAGATTTGACAACTAAGTTATGACCTCTTCTAAATAAAGAGTCTTTATTCACTGACCTTCAAGATGCATTGGTTGATTTGTGCAATTACATAAGCCCCTGTTGAAACTGCAATTCTCAAGTTTGGCATTTACTGAGTGCAGTTTAAATGGCACTGGAATGGTCCTGGGATTCCCAAAACTGATTTTGACTTATTCTGCTTTTAAACAGAACAATGTTATACTGTTTTTTGAAACATGCTTTAGACCGACTTGACTATAGAGAGTGCCATCGATCAAGCAAACTTGAATAGTGCCTTATAAATTCAAATCTTAGACTTGAAACATTCATATCTGTTCAGTTTTGTATCCTAATGTAAGAAATTACAGAGAACCAATATTATTTATGACTTCACCTGTCCTTTAAGGAACTGTGTTCCTGATTAAGCCTAATTCATAAATAATAATATTGGATATACTACAATATGCCTAACAAGAAAACTCATAAACCATATTTATTTCATCTACTGGCCTGAATAAAATTAAACAACTCCAGTCAACAAAAGCAAGAAAATTATCTACTATAAAAAATTTAAAACTACAACCTTATCAAAATAACTGAAAATAGTTTTAAAATATCCTTTTTACTACATTATTTGTATAGGTGTTAAATAATTTTGAACAGAGACAAATTTGAAAATTGGCAATAAAGGTTTTGAAAACAACCTGTGTTTGGTTAAAGTACAAACCTTATCAAAATAACTGAAATAGTTTTAAAATATCCTTAAAATATCCTTTTTACTACATTATTCGTATAAGTGTTAAATAATTTTGCACAGAGACAAATTAAAAAAATTGGCAATAAAAGTACATAAAAACAATGTTTCTCAATTTTTCTTGATGTTTAGTTA
>CAHIKZ030005404.1:2115000-2167500 GCA_903632075.3 Acanthosepion pharaonis | reverse complement strand
AAGCCCTCTTTCCTCATTATGTACCCTAAAAATTTCAACTTTTCTCGATGTTGAATATAAGCATCCTTTTTATTTCAGTTTTCTCTAAAACTTTGTTGCTCACATATTAAGCCCATAGCATTCTCCACATCCTTCTGTAGAATCACATTTCTGTTCTTCATCTGTAAGCATTAACTGCTATTTAGTAAGACTGATATTTCATAACAGTTCTGTACTCTTTTCTTTGCTTCTAATGAAATTTTCCTGTTTCTTAATAGTTTGCTTTGCTTTTGGAAAACATCTTTTGCTATCCCAATGTGCCTTCAGATTTCGGTGTCGCAATTTCCATCCTCTGTTAAAACACTTCCAAGAAATTTAAATTTTTCTATTTTCTTGATTTTGGTATTTCCACATTGCTGGATTTTTTTTTCTTTTTCCTTCAGTCATTAGATATCTGTGATTTTTATGAATTTGATTCTATGATAAAAAAAATTCTCTATTTTTTTTTTTAATTGTGAATTTTTTAACTTTTTAATAATTTTATATTTTTCATAATTTTAATAAATATTTGTTTTTATTTTTGAAAACTGAGTATTTTTAAATCTATACAATATAATTCTTCTTTTTATTTTTCAGGTAAGTACAAATTCAAGACAAAATATGAAAAACTTATGGTAAGCCATGCCTTTATTTGTTCCGTTGACAAGTTAAGAGATTATACAACAAGGTTATCTGACATTGCCTGGTTTAAATGAATCCTAACATAGTTAACTTTGCAAGTGTCCAATTTAAGAAAATCGTAATGAAGAAACTATCCGTTTCTGTACAGGAAACATTCAACATTCATTAACCAAACAGCATTAATGTTGGTTAAAATTTATAAAATCTTTCTCTTAAAACAGTTTTCCAGGAAAATAGACTTCTCAAGGCCACCAACTTTTATCACTCTTTCTAGGGAGTTTCCGTCCAAACCTTTTGTTTAAGGTAGTGTGGAAAATCAACATCTTGATTATATCATTAATTTTTCTCTTCTTGCTATATGTGTCATCCATTTTAGCTTTTGGATGTTTTCAATTGATGTAGTGTTTGTTGTTTAATAAAGCTCTTTGTGATTCTGTAGCACCAGGATTATCTTCTTTAAGGCCTAAAGGATTCATTTGCTTGAAGCCATTTTTCATCATGGCTCAGAGAACATGGTTTTATATAACTGATATCAGTTTGATTCTAAGCATGACATCCATATGAGAGACTAGATGTGGTGAAGCTATTAAGGAACATGACTTGAGTTTTTCATTTATTGTTCTGGTGATGTGTTGGCCTTGTCTGAATGAACTTCTTTTTTGTATATGTAATTTTGTTTGGGGGAAAAAGACAAATCATATACAAGATACAACACAATAAGCATAGACAAAAATGATTGTATATTTTAAAGTACATATATGTATACAGAGATAAAATGTTTGTGTTTATCTGTTGGTAGCAACATATTCTATCAGGGAACTGTGCTGGATGTCTGCCTCCTTTGGCTGTCGAAAATGAAGATAGAGAAAATTTTGATTTTTGTTTCAATTGACAGTAAAAGTCTTGTTCTGATGCATCGTGGGAGTATTCTATATTTATTTAACTATTTTTTAAATAATCTAATTTTTTCTTTCTTTAGTGTTAATTACCATTAGCTGTGTTTTAAAGTATTTTTATTGCTTAACTCTTAACTTTTCTTTTACTAGTAATCATTAATTATTTTCTTTCCAGACTGGTATGTAGTTTAGTAATATATGGTTAGGGGTTATTTAGTTATTTATTTGTTATTATCAGTACAAGTTTGTAGGTTATAGTTTGGTTTTCTCACATCTTTCAGTTCTGAATAAAAAAATACCCCAGATACAACCTGTTCTATGTTCGAGTTCTTTATCTCTAAAATTCCATCAAGTATATTTATCTTCTTACGATAATTACAAATTATTTTTATCAAGCCTTTTGCTCAGGTCAAAGTATAGTAATTTTTTTTTTTAGTTTTGGTTTATTTATACTGTAAATTTTTTTTAATATTAGTCAGTCAATGTAGAGGGTTAATGAGAGAGATTGTTGTAGGGTAGAGGGAAGTACAAGAGTATATTATAAGATAGGAGAGACATCGGTTGACCCTGGACTTGAAGAGACCAAGATTATAGTTGTCAGGGAAGCATTCTCTTGGGAGCTTGTTCCCCAGTTTCCCCCAATAGTCAGTTTCTTCTGGCTTGTAATAAATGTCTGGAATCCATTTCCTTCTACCAACAGAGTAATAGTATGAACTTAAGTCAAACAATCCAATGACATGTGTCTCCTGTTCATTACAGGTAATCACAATCCCCTTTATCACCTGTTTAAGAACTATTTATAGATTGAGTGATAGTTAGTATTTGTATACATTAAAAGAGATTCTTGCGAAAGTCTGTCTGACTCCGAAATCTGTTTTAAATATACGTTTGCTTTTTTGGGAATATTTTAGCGAGACAAATTTCGTGTCGGAGGTAAGCCATTTTCTTTAGTGTTAGAAGTCTCTTTAGATTAAAGTCAGAAAAGTCAATAAAACAATGTTTCTATTATCTTATTACCTTTTACCAGACTTAATAGATGAAAAGAAATAACTCTCTTCAACAGTTAACTCTGAAGATGATTAATGTTGTGCCAATCCATAGTCATATGCATTTTTGTGTTTATGCTTTCATACATTAAATTGCCAACATAATACTCTAATTTTTTTATTCCTTTTTACTTTCTGTATGTTTTTTTCTGAGAGACAACAAATGAAAAATAAAGACACTTATGGCTATATAATTCACTCAAACTGTTTGGAATGAACAGTGAAGATGGTAGCTTTTTTTCAAATCTTATTGAAGAATAGAATTCATCTTTTTTTATATATTACTAAAGTGCAGTCACTTCTGACCTGTAATAATGTTCCCTAATCCATTTTCTTCCACGAACCAATCAACAAAGCGTATGTACCTTACAGATTTCATCTGCCTCTTTCTGATGTTAAATAGAAACATCATTTTTGTTTCCCTTTTGCTTAAATCCTCATCGTCGCTCACATGTTCAATTCATGGTATTCTCAGCATCCTTCTGTAGAACCATATTTCTGTTGCCTTAAGCCTCTTCTTCATATGTTAGGAAACTGTCTAGCATTCACTGCCATATAGGAGAACCAATATTATATTAAAAAAAATCGAGCTGTAAGCTTGGATATGCATGTGGTGTAATAAGAAGCTGGACAGCTGAGTTTGAATTCTAGTCAAGTTTATTCCATTTGCTTATGACTATATAACTTTAGGAAAGGTTATGAATCCATCTCTTCTCCCTCCAGCTATGGGTTAAATAGCAGGGAAGACTGGGTACTGTAGCCTTAATTGGCAACCAGTTGACCACAGAAATTAATGTCAGCCTATTGTGGGAATTCTTCTACCAAGTCAATTATGAATCAAAAAGAGGCAGATGACTATAAGTAGGGTTACTTAGAATGATTACTTCATTACTAATATAAATGTAAAAACAGTCTTAGTTGTCAATAATATAAGTTACAAATGGCTATAAAAAGGCACTGTTGATTATTTACAGCTAATTTGTTTAAATAATACATAGACTATTGCTTGCATCACATGGCAATAATTTTATTTCTTATCAAATCACCCCAAGCAAGGCAGTGACACAACTAAAACAAAAGGGGTGACTGGGAGTGAAAGAGAATGAAAAAGAATTTAGCAGGAACTGGAAACCCAATCCTAAACAGGAAACAACAGATAAACCTTTACTCCTGTTCAAAAGATCAAGGAGGAGTGTGAACCGGATGATAGGTGAATCTATTTACTCCTATTGAAGAAAAATAAATAAATAGTAAATAAAATTTCAGAGTTTAGGCAGAAATGTTAGAAGTATAGAGTTGAAATAGACTTTACAAGGAACTGCAAACCCAGTCCTAAACAGGAAGAAAGAGATAAACCACTATTTCTGTTCAACAGATAGAGGAGGATTTTTGTAAAATGATGCACGAAAATAAATAACCAAGTACAGTGGAACCTTGGTTCATGAATTTAATTCATTCCTGAAGGCCTTTCGTAACCGGAAATGTTCATAAACCGAAACTATTTTTCCAATAGCAATCAATGTAGAGAAAAAAGTCACAGTACAATATTATTGGTAAAGAAAAGCATGGCACATGTATACAACATGGCGGTTGATTCAGAAATTATTCCATTCGGGTTAACTTGGTTTGGCAATGTATTTTGAGAACTGAAGCATTTTCACCTCAAATTTTCTATTCAAAAACTGATTTGTTTGACATGTGAGACATTCAAGAACTGAGGTTACACTGTAAGTTCTCTGAATATTAGTGTCCATTTACATTGTACATATAATAGCATCATTCTTTCAGTAATGCTTGCATGAGTTCCTGACCATTGACCATCCCTTTCTTTGCATTTCTAAAATAGAATCATCAGCAGTGCATTTATATTATACATGTAATTGCCCTATTCTCAGTAATCACTGACCATTATCAATCAATCATTTCAATCCAGTTCTATTGTACAGTCATTCAGATTGTAATTCTATATTAAATTGCATTTAATTTATATTATGCATAATAGCTCAGATATATTAGAAATGCTGATGTTAATTTCTTGTCAGTACTTGTCTTATTGCCTTGGTTGGGGTGAAATGATTTAAAAAAAAAAAAGAAAAGCATAGTGGCTATTAGATCTATGAGCCAAGTTCAGATTCTCGTATTGCCTGCTGCATTCACTTTTACACAAATGCCCTTTTTATGGAAATCAATTTGTCTTTTTCTCCTCCAAGTGATAGATTAAACAGACCAGATCCTCTAGCCTTGGGTAGCAACCAGTCTAAGAGAAGGAAAATATTCCAAATACAAAACCATGAATAAAGCAGCAAACTTGGACCTTCATCACTGCAAAAAGTGTCAAAAAGACGACACTGTTATTATTTTAACTACCTTCACTCCTCAGCAATATTCATTTAAAAAATGACGATTAGAACTGTAATAAAAGCTAAACATATGAAATTGAATTTATACATTTTCTTTGTTCTTGAGTTTTAATTGTATTAGTTTTTAGAATGTTTTAAATATAAAATTATTCTTGTAAATAAATATCTAATAAATAGTGTTTAATATTTTTATTGTAAATTCTCAAGAACAAAATATGTATAAATTCACTTTCATCATGTTAAGGCTTTATTACAATTCTAATCGACGCTTTTTAAAACAATAAACATTGCAGAGGAGTGAAGGTAGTTAAAATAATAGCGGTGGCAAGGAAAAGGGGTACAAAGGTGCAAGTTTTCCAAAAAAGTAATGTGAAACCTCTGCTGTCCTTTCCAAGAATACATGGCAGTTCACAGATAATAAAAGAAACCTGTGGAAGGCCATGATTGACCATGTCCTGAAGTGATGTAACATTTATGAATATTAAGTGTAAGAAACAATAGTTTAATTCATTGACGATACATGAAATGTACTTACCTTTATTTTCCTTACATGACATTGAATATCTAATTAAATTCTTTCGAACTATGCATTTCGTTTTCTGTCGTTTTCCTTTTTAGTTCACAAGAATCATTAAATTTCTGATGATTTTTACAATGAGAAAAGGATAATAATAACAGCAGCCAGGAATATGTCCAAGGACGCTGATCTAAAAACCATATCTCTGAATTTCACGCAAATCACAATCTACAGACGATCACCATCAAAGGAGAACTACTAAAAATATAAAAAAAAAATAAAATAACCACACAGGAGGAGGTGCGTAGGAAAAAAAGATACATGAACGTAGTCACCTACACGGGAAAAAGAAAATAAGCAAAGATCTTTCTGTCTTGGTTCAGGTTCCAATTCTGGATTTTTTCTTTCTGTAGACGGATTTATTTGGATTTTCATCTCGGAAATCACAAAGTGGGTGAGCAACAAAGAAAATGGCAACAATAATCAACTGCTATCATTTTTAGAAGACAGATCCACATGCTACCAACAGTTTATTTCTTCTCGATAACATAATGGCCATAAAAAGAACTCTTCTACACAGAATCAGGAAAAGATGGCTGAAATTCCTTGGACACATAATGAGGAAGGAGGACTCGGAAAACTTAACCTTTACAGGGCATATTGAAGGTAAGCGATATAGAGGAAAGCAGAGTGCCACTTAACTAATGAATAGATGAATGAATTGGGTGGGACAGTAACATTAGCAAAGGGAGAAAAAACTGCTAAGAGCCACAATAAGATTGGAAGTTGTTGAGAGCCATTATCATCTATGTCCTTAAGTGACGTGGCATATAGAAGAATAATAATATATCTGTTTCTTTCTTTAATTTCTTTTTTTCTTTTTTGGCAAACTTGGTAGAGTTGGTTTTAACACTTTTACTTCACCTGTTACTTTATTTATTCTAATTCATTCTGTCTATGAGAAAAGGAGATATATTTGTTCGAGAAGGAAATATCACTATTTTATTATTAATGATTGAGTTTGTTTACATAAATTGAAATTCCGCAGATTTTTTTTATTTCATAAAAAAAAAATATATAAAGAAAATATTAAAATTTGTTCATGAATAATTTGACTTGATAAGACAAAGCATAGATAAGACATTAAAATATCTCTTCTGTGAAAGTCATTTTAAATTAGAATCAACATGACAAATCTGACTGAATTTCTATTAAGCAAACAAAGAGAATGAGATGATATTGGACGATAGATACTGGTTCAACTCCCATTGTTTCTCTGATGGCAAGATGATCAAACTTCAAGTCTAAATTGTTTGTACATTTAAAAGAACCGTATATACTCAAGTATAGTGTGAGTTTTGTGATGAGTTTTTTACGCAAAGACAGGAGATCACACTATACACAGCTAATTTGTTTGAAGAGGTTAAAAATTATGCATTTTCAGTGACAGGTTGTACTATACATAGGTAAATTTTTTCTGGAGGGGCTAAAAATCATGTATTTTCATTGACTGGTTGTACTATACATAGGTAATTTTTTTCTGGAGGGGCTAAAAATCATGTATTTTCATTGACTGGTTGTACTATACATAGGTAAATTTTTTCTGGTGGGATTAAAAATCATGCATTTTTAGTAACCATAAACTACCTTCATTGAAAGTAGGCCCAAGGTAAAAGAGCTACCATAGTCACACATGAACATAATCAAAAGTACTGTATCTAAATCTTCGTATCAGATATTTTACAAAAAGTGTTTTTTTCTCACCATTTTGGGCTAGCTTTGTGCAAAAAAGAATGAAGACCATTTATTGGCTATAAAATATATTCAGGATGAGGCCCAGTACTGCAATATTTGACTAAGTCTACTAGTATTGCTCAGAAGCTGGGGTCACATTATACGCAAAGTATATAAAAAAAAATCAGTTTTTGTTTTTCATAAAAATATTCAGTGGTTGCAATATACATGAAGTAGGCTTATACACAAATATATATGGTACTAAATTTGTTAGAAATATATCTTCAATTTAAATACAAGTCACAAAAATTACTTCAAAGTGCCATTTTATACTTTTCCTATTATCCAGAGGTTGTTGCCAAACTGAGAGATTAGCCTCTATGACATAGTTGTTCTTTTCAATTTCATTTAAATTGTGTGTTTATGTACGTTTGCATGTACACATGTACATTTTAATTCATTGACAGACCTAAAACTAATGCTACAGAGTTTTAAAAAACTAAATAATTTCCAAAAAGTTCAATAAACTTTTATAATATCTGATTTTTTAGGATTTAAAAGAAAATGATTTTTTTTTTTTTGCCTATAACATAATAATTTTATTACTCAGTCCAGACTGTAAGACAGAGCATCAACTCTTCTGTTAAAATTTACAGAGAGTTGCTGCTACATAGCCTCATTGCACTTTCATTTCTATGTCAAATATATGTGATAGGAAGATGAATGAGAGTCTGTTTCCTTCTCGGGTTAACATAAGTTTTCAAGAATCTTTAAGGGGCTGCAACTCTTAAATTATCTAAAAGTTACAGCCTTAACTGGCCTTGTGAAATCTTAGGTTAAATATCAGCAAGCTGGCTAAACCACAATCTACCGGTCACTGGTAACTGAAATACAAAATAAAGGAAAACAGACAATGGTAGCTCAAATACTCTCACATTAAACAAAAAGTCTTGTGTGATATTATGCCAGAATGATACTCAAATTTCACAAAGGCTTGACCTGGGTTTACTCCCAGCCACCAAATTCAGTACATAACCTCACACTTGTATCCAGTATTGCAAGCATTAGTGTGTTGAACAGATAGATATATAAGCAAGTGCCCCAGATATGTTTGAGTAGTCTCTTGCACATCATGGATAGAATGTAAGGTCCCCATATCAAACTAGAGCTCTGTGCAGTTGCACATGACGGATTGGCTGAGAGTCTAAATCTAAGGCCTTTTCAATTCTATTTGAGGAACTCCTCCTTGATTGACCATGTCTTCAAGGGTGTAGCTATACTCACTTGACCAATTGCAAGTTGGTGAGACTATTTAACCTAGTGGTTTCCAACCTTTTTTAGCTCATTGCCCACCTTAAACTCTGTGGCCCATGAAATTATTCTAGTGTAAAAAATTACTTCCATTTTACATAGAATATCTCCAATTATAAAATTTCTGTAGCCCACCTAAAATTTGCCATAGGTTGGAAAACACTGATTTAACCCATAGTTACATTTTTGAATTCAGAATTGTCATTCTAGACTGTTTGCTGCCTGAGGCTATAGAACCTAGTTTGTCCTACTATTTACCCATATCTGGGGGGAGATGGATTCATAGCTTTCCCAAGTGTATTTGCATGTAAGTAAATGTAAATGAACTCAACTGGAATTCAAACTTGACTCTGTGATTCCTCAATCCACTATCCATTACTCTACCATACTTCCATCAGTAACTGACTGTAACTGATGAAATATTGGGGTGGATAAATTATTAAGTAATGAAGATTCAAGTCCTGCCTTATCATTTAATCAGCACCCCAGTTCATTAAAGTCATAAAAGTCTCATGCCAAAGGAACACAAGTACCAACAAGCAAAATCAAGATAGAAATGCTCTTGCTTTCTCGAACAATCAAACTTCTGGATCAAGCAAATGTTTGGTCAAAGCTCATCAGACTAGTTCCACATATAATGAAAAGCACATATACAGATGAGGTCAATGAGCAATGTTAGATCTACTTATAAGCTAATTGCATTTAAATTGACAGCAGGAGGCTGGACACCCCTGCTGGTGAAAAGCAGTTCAATCTTGGAGCTTTATTTAAGCTCTGCTAATCTCTCCCTTGTCAGTATCAGGTGCCTGGTGAAACCTTTGTCACTTTGAACAAGAAATTACCATTGCTATTTGCTCTTCCCTTCTTCTGAATTTTGTATCTGATCTCTCAAGCAAGGTGATATATCCCCTATCACCTTGACTCAAAACCAAATTGAATGAATTTGAGTTGTATTTAGAATAATTCTTACATTTCATTTGCATTCAAGTAGAATTGTTGAAAAATATTAAAAAAAAAAAAAAAACAATTATAAAAATTATCATAGAATTTCATCATTGCAGAGAAGATCCAGAGGTTTCTCCTATCAGGAAGAACAGAGGCTCCTTGCCTGGAGCATCGATAGGAGCCCAAGCTCAATCTGGGCTTCAAGTAGTTCTCATATATATGATCCATCACTAAAGAAGTTGGAATAATGATTAGATCCTTGAACTCCTCCAGAAAGTATCTGACTCTTTCTGCCATGCTCTATCAATTTAGAGATTCTTGATAAAATCCAAAAAAGAATGTTATCAGTCCTCACCTAGCATCTCAGCTTCAGTCACTTTCCCATTACTGTAATGTAGCTTAGCTGTGCCTTTTCTATAAATATTTTGATGGCAATTGTTCTGATGAATTTTCCTCTATGATTTTCCTCTAGATTTTATGAATTTAAGCATAATACTAAATTGGTGGCAATGTCTCATCATTTTACAGTTGGACTGATTAGATGCAACCGTAAGTTCTATGCTAATAGTTTCTTCTATCACACTTCTTGCCTGTGGAACTCTCTTCCGGCTTCTTGCTTTTCAGACAACTTTGATTTTCAAAAATTTAAATGTAATGTCAATCATTATCTTCTGTCTTCTTATTTCTTTTTATTTCATTTTTCTCTCTTCTTAATAATGTTTTCTTTTTCTCATATTCTCTAACACTTAGTAGCTCCTTGCATCTTAGTGGCTTTATTACCTTGCTTGGGATGAAATGATTAAAACAAAAATCTTTACAAGAGCCATATCAGATCAAAAATTGAGTATTACGGCCACATATGGGCAGGAACTGCCCAATCCTTTCTTTTTCCTCTCTTACAATATCCCCATTTAGTAACCTTCTACCTTGAGTGAATCTTGTCCCTTGTACTGGGTAAACAATAGTAAAAAAAAAAAATGAATTTTTTTTTCAAACTCAACTTCAAATTATGACTAGAACTTCTCTCACTGACTGAGTTTGTCTCGGATATGAAATCTGATAGAATAAAAATGGTATTCATGCTGTTTGAGTCAAGAGTTCAAATAATGTTTTCAGGATGTAAACTGCAGCAGAATGTTATGAATATTAATGTGCAATTCATAAGAGCTCTTTTCTTTTTCTGCATTATGGACATTTCTTAAGCCTTAAGCAGAAATGTATTGAAGAATATGAAACTATGTAAAATGACCTTTGCTGTAAGCTTTTTGCTGGCAACTGTTACACTGACCTAAGTCTAGAATTTCCCTGTGTTGATTTGTGGGATATCAAGAGAAGTTATTGTCTATTGTTCTTCTGACATGTGCTTGACCTTAAATACATTTTACTATGCAGCTATAAAACATTTATGTTGATGGCAACAAATAACATTATTTTTATTGGCATTCATCACAGCAAAATAAATAGTAAATAACAACTAATCTATGTTGCATATCCAAAACAACTTCTTTAAATGATTTCATAAAGCTTTTCTCAATAATTCTGTTAGGGAAGACAACTCTTCCTTAACTCTTCACAGAAAAAGGTAGTATTAGACTACAACATGGCTGCTGGAAAATACACCACCTGTAAACAGTGAATTGTTTATCTAACCCAATCCTGCTGTATTCTGGCCGGTGAGAATAAAAATGAATATTGTTGTGTTTTAAAATATATTTAACTGTTTTGTTATATTTTGCTGTTCCTAATATTTGGGGTTACAACAAATTCAATAGTCAGTCTTTTTACACAACAGGAAAGAAGGCTAGGAAAATATGACACTCACAGAAGATATATAATTTGCAAGGGAGCTAGATGTAGAAACAATGACCTTAAATAAATTTTACTATGCAGCTATAAAATGTCAATGGCAACTTCTTTAAATGATTTCATAAAGAATTTTTCTCTGTAAACATTGATCATGTCTTTAGATTTCTGGAATCACTTTTCTGCTGATATCGTATTAAGAAAAGAGCCAGATCAGAGCAGGAATGGGAGTGCTGCTGTCAGATCTGTGGTGAAATTGTGCAGTCCTTATTTTCAATCTTTGATGAAGTTCAAAAGCATCTGTATAGCCTTGTGGGTGATGAATTATTTTACACCCTAGCTGTGATTGCAAACTCTATTGGTGATTAAACCTCAAAATGTTACTATTATTATTGAGTTATTAACAAAACAACAAGGAGTGGGATGATGGTGGCAATTGGAGAAAATGGTTTTAAAAAATATTCCAGCTGCTTTATTGGCTGAAGCAGTTTGTTATACACGAGTTCATATAATATTCATAGTTGCTGGTTAGTAAGACTGTAACACTGGAAGCAAAAGGCTGAGTTAAGAAGGGTTTAATCACATGACAAAATGGATTGAGAATACAGTAGTTCAATATGACAAATGTATAACTGTGACCCACTTTTTGTCACTGTTCAATGAGCAGACATTTTACTCATGGCAGATAGACGAGTCCATGTCTCAGTAATAAAGTGTAGAGAAGCTTAGTCAGTCTTTATATACAACACTGTTGAAGTGTTACTATTTGATATAGCAATATTTTGTGATAGAATGAGGTTGGGTTTTGTCTAAAACTACATTTAAATAAAGGGTTCAGTTCAAAATTGTCTGTAGGTTACCTGGATTGATATACACCTAATGAAGTCCAGAGGACACAAAGGCCAAAACATACTGATAAGAACAACAAAGATGAGGACAATAGTTTCAATGTAAATAGTGTAAATAATGATAAAAATCTTCATCTCAGAAACTCAAGCAGAAGCTACATTCTCATTCTGAATTCCTGGATTTCAATTTAAGTACTGAAGAATGTAATAGATGAAATTCTTCTATTTTTGCTTCCTTTTTTTCTCATAGTATTTTGTACTCTTTAGCATTGATCAGTGGCTTCACAAAATTTAGAATTCTTTATGACCATTGGGATGAATTATTTTCATCTCTAACTACCAGGAATTTTATGAATTTATAGTGCAAAAGAGTTTGATAAAATATGTCACAAAGAATTGTTCGAAATGCTAGGTAATCTTGAAATATTTGGTGTGGATATTAGAATAATTCAGAACTTATACTGGCAGAAAATCGCATGCATATGGATAGAAAATGAATTCAGTAAATATACAAAAATAGAAAGAGGTGTAAGACTCATGTCTTTGCACCAGATGTATTCAACTTACACAATGAGGCAATAACTAAAAGAATTAGAAGTCCTACCAGGATTCACTATTGACAGCCACAATCTTAACAACATAAGATATGCAGATGACATAGTGTTGATAGCAGACACAGAAAGGAAACTACCAAAAACCCCAACAGAAGGTAGTGAAAGAAAGTAAGAAGAAAGGATTAAACATCAACTTCAAGACAAAATGCATGGTTGTTAGCAAAAGGGACAGCCCAACATACATATTACAAATTGGAGATACCAAAATCAAACAAATACAATTTAAATACCTGGAAAGTGTATTGACATAAGACGGAAAGTGTGACACTGAAATCTGAAGATTCATCAGCATAGTGAAATATGTTTACGAAAGCTAAGCAAAATATTAAGTAAAAGGAAAATTTTGTTAGAAACAAAGAAACAAGTCAGTTATGTCACATGCATGATACACGCTTAGGCAATTATGTATCTTTTGATACATGACTGATGAGGCAGATATTTTTTCCACAGTAGGTTGCCATTTCTTTGTGGTAGACCAGTTGCCATCCAAGGCTATAGAACCTGGTCTGTCCTGCTATTTACCCATAGCTGGGGAGAAAAGAAAAGAATTCATACCTTTCCCAAGGGCATTAGCGCATAAATGAATATCATTTCAGTTATGTGTCATGCATGATACATGCTTAGGCAATCCTATATCTTTTTCGATACATGACAGACGAGGTAGATTTTTTTTCTCACAGTAGGTTGCCATTTCTTTCTACGTTAGACCAGTTGCCATCCTAGGCTGTAGTACCCAGTCTGTCCTGCTACTTACCCATAGCTGGGGAGAAAAGAAGAGGATTCATACCTTTCCCAAGGGTATTAGCAAATAAGTGAAGGGATTTGACTGGAATTCGAACTCGGTTCTCCAATTCCTCAGTCTGAGCTGCTATCTATTACTCCACTGTTGAACTGTTATATAATATCAGTTCTCTGATATGGCAGTGAATACTGGACAATCTCCTCACAAATGAAGAGACTTGAAGCAACAGAAAGAAAGAAAAGACTACAGAACTGTTATGTATTATCAGTTTTCCTATATGGCAATGAATGTTAGACAATCTCTTTGCAGATGATGCAGAGACTTGAAGCAACAGAAATTGGTTCTACAGAAGGATGTTAAGAATACCCTGTATGTGAGTAACAACAAAGTTTAGGGAAAATGGAAACTAAAAGGACCCTTATATTTAACATCAGAGAGAGGCAGTTGAAATTTCTAGGACACATAATGAGGAAAGAGGGCTTGGAAAATTTGATACTGACAGGACATATTGAAGGAAAGAGGGATAGATGAAAACAACACGTAACCTACCTAGTGAATTTGAATAAATGGATGATAGAACAGGGTTTAGGAGAGATAACAAAAAGACAAAATTTATTAAGAGCTACAAAGGACAGGAAATTGTGGAGAGCCATGATCCTCAAAATCAAGAAGGGACATAGAATAGAGAAGAACATATTTGCAAATTTTTCAGTTTGTAAATATATAACAACATAAATACATCATTTCTCAGTCTGGATATATTCAAATCTCTAAGAGTAAATATGCATATCACTCAGGATAACACAGTACATTGCATCTAGACATATGGTTCTATTGTAAATATTTTGTTCTCTCATGTCGTATGACATCATAGAACAGCATCATTAATTTACAACCTGTGTCTGCTATTCTGCGACCATTATCATGAGTTTGAGTAAATGGATGGCAAAATAGGGTTTAGTAGAGATAACAAAAAGATAAAATTTATTAAGTGCTACAAAGGACAGGAAATTGTGGAGAGCCATGATCCTAAAATCAAGAAGGGACATAGGATAGAGAAGAAGAGCATATTTCCAAATTTTTCAGTCTGCAACTATATAACAAGATAAATACAACATTTCCTGATAAATTATTTGCTATTTTCAGAATGCCGGGCACTGCACTCAATACTTTCAACTGGAAAGCCAAAAGAGGAAGTCAAATAATATTAGAAGTAAAATAAAAATAGGCCCCAGAAAAACAGAAAAAAGATTATTTTATAAATATATTTTATCTGCAAGTGCACATTCTAACCAATCACATTTAGTTGCTTATCAAATTTGTGGGTTCATTCAGAGCCTGGGTGAGAATATTACTTTCCCTGTGATAAGTGGCAATCGATGGCCTGAATAAAATATCGTTATGAATCAACTCTGACATGATAGCCTTGCTGATCTTCATTCAACTCCTGGCTTGTACTTCTCTTACATAGAATGATGTGTCGTCTTTTGGCCTTTTCATATCTAATATTGGTGTGCATGGAAAAATGCAGTCATAACTGGCAACCATTTTTAGAGATTCCAAGAATCTAAGCTGATCACTGAATGATAACTTCATAAAAGGAAAGACAACCCCTTATCTTGTGGCCATCTCATCTGCCCCAGACAGAGAAAACTCACCTCTACATTTTCTAATCAATTTATCTGTGATAAACAAATGGATGAATCAAGGGCTTAGAAAAACATTAACACTTCTTCAAGAGCCAAATGTAACCTCATGATTGTTTTGTTATCATTTAGTAATGTTTTGACAAGGTTGTGTCTTCTCACTGGACTTAGTCAACCTATACAATGAGAGAATTGGAAGACCTATCAGGATTCATTATTGACGGCCACAATATTAACAACATTAGATATACAGATAACACAGTGTTGATAGCAGTCATGGAGAGTAAACTACAGGAATTCCTGCGAAAGATGGTGCATATATCTAAATCACAATAAAACAACGGTTCCTGGACAGTCACCAAAGTTAAGCAATTTCGAGTCTGGTCAGTACATAGATGGGTGACTGCTTGGGAATACCAGGTGTTGTAAGTTTGGATATACAGGTGCTATATATTTAAAGATTCTCAATAAAATCTAAAGAATCTGCAATGTAATTGATCCTGACTTGGCATCTCTGTTTCTGTGCTTTTTCTGTAAATCCTTTCATGGTAATTGTTCTAATTAACTTTCTTTCTAAGGTACCTAGACTTTATGAACTTAAGTGCAGTACAAGATTGGCGATAAGATCTCTTCGTTTTACACTCAAAATGGCTAAATGTAACCATAAGTTCTATGCTAACAGTTTCTTCTCTTGCACTTTTCACTTGTGGAACTCTTGTCCAGCTTCTTGTTACCCAGTTAAGTTTGATCTTCAAAAATTTAAATGCAATTTCAATCATTATCTTCTGTCTTCTCAATTCCTGTTCTTTCATTGTTCTCTCTCCATAATAATGTTTTTTATCTCATATTCTCGCATACACTTGCATCTTAATGAATTCATTGCCTTATTTAGGGTGAAAAGATTTTTTTCAAAAAAGATTAGACCAATAATAGTTTTGCTGCCATATATGGACTGGAACAACCCAATCTTCACTTTCTATTCTTGTAGAGTTTCATTTATGCAAAATTGTTTCTACTTTGCTACTTCTTTCCCACACACATGATATCACAAACCTTTTATTACCACATCACTGTTTCTATGGCAAATGTTTAGCTGTGATCCATTCTCTTGTTCCCTCAGTCCAGACTTTTATGGCTAGAATACACCATACTAGTTCCACAGAGTTGAATCATACACATTTCTCCCATGTTCTACAAGTAAAAAGAAAGTTTCACTCAGTTTTTCAGTTAATATGTTAACTCCCACCTGGATGCTTCCGTAAAAAATACAATCTTAACCTCTTCAAGGATCAATCATTATCTCTTTTTCCTTATCCTCACAATCTTCACTTCCTATCACCTCTTCTTCCATTCATATCTCACACTTCATTAATCATAAACATCAAACCTCAGCGAATGGTTCTTGAGTCTTGTATTAGGTGAACTTTAGTATTTTAAAAAAAGGTTAATGTTTTTCTTTAAATATTAGATCCAACAACTAAATTAATGGTAATGGTAATAAATTAATAATAATAGCGGTAATAAATTAATGATAACAGTAATATTAGGCATTTCCCTATAAAGAAACATTTGGCATTCATTCACTGAACAACCAATAATGGTTGAAATTTATAAAATCTCTTGAAACAGTTTTTCAGGAAAGTATGTTTTCAAGTCCAGTAGCATTTTCAGTATTGATAGGGTTTCAACCTTAATTTTAAAACCTTTTCTTAAAACATTTTTCAGGCATTTTTTCAAGTCACTAGCTGTTACAACCAATAATGGTTTCCTTCCCTAAAATTTCAAATTTCTCTTGAAACAGTTTTTCAGGAAAGTATGTTTTTCAAGTCCAGTAGCTGTTATCGCTCTTTCCAGTATTGATAGGGTTTCCTTCCTAACCTAAATTTAAAACCTTTTAAAACCTTTTTCTTTTCAAGTCCAAAATCGCAGTTTTTTTTTAAAACAAAACAATTTTAAACCTTTCTCTTAAACAGTTTTGTTTTTTTCAAGTCAGTAGCTGTTATCGCTCTTTCTAGTATTGATAGAGGTTTCCTTCCTAACCTTAATTTTAAAACCTTTCTCTTAAAACAGTTTTTTCAGGAAAGTATGTTTTCAAGTCCAGTTGTTATCTCTTTTTCCAGTAATAGGGTTTCCTTCCTAACCTTAATTTTAAAACCTTTCTCTTAAAACAGTTTTTCAGGAAAGTATGTTTTTCAAGTCCAGTAGCTGTTATCGCTCTTTCCAGTATTGATAGGGGTTTCCTTCCTAACCTTAATTTTAAAACCTTTCTCTTAAAACAGTTTTTCAGGAAAGTCAGGAATTGATAGGTTTCCTTCCTAATGTTTTTCAAGTCCAGTAGCTGTTATCGCTCTTTCCAGTATTGATAGGGGTTTCCTTCCTAACCTTAATTTTAAAACCTTTCTCTTAAAACAGTTTTTCAGGAAAGTATGTTTTTCAAGTCCAGTAGCTGTTATCGCTCTTTCCTGTATTGATAGGGGTTTCCTTCCAAACCTTTCTCTTATTTTTCAGATGTGGTTTTTCAAGTCCATTAACATCTTTCCAGATTATGCCATTATTTTATATGTGCTATCCATTTTAGTTGTTGCTGCTGTTGAAAGTCCTCAAGTGATGTGGTTTCTGTTATTTGGTAAGGTTCTTTCTTTGCAATTCTGTATTGCCAGTCCACAATGTTCAAAGCAGGATGATCTTTGCCAGACTCTCAGGCTTCACTCACTGAAAGCTTTTTTTAAGCATTGATTTTAGAAAGAAATTGTATGCAGTTGACAGTTTGCATATTTCTGAACAGGTCTGACACTATGCATGGCATCCATTGTAAATTGGAAGTAGGTATGTTTTTTATGAGCTTATTCTGATTGTTTCTGATCTGGCATCCTGTCTGCAGTCACTTTCTCACAGATGTACTCTGGCTTCCCTCTGTCTTTTCTACATGTACATTCATGGCAACCGCTCCAATGAGCTACTTTTACTGGTACTCAAACTGCATGAATTTAAGCATGCTACTAAGTTGGTATCTTGGTCCCACCCTTTCACTGTCGAAACGACTAATTGTTGCCACCTCTTCTACTTCAACAGCTTCTTACTCATACCTCCCACCAGGGGAACTCCCTTCCTATCACTTGCTTCCCTGGTAGCTATAATTTTCAAATATTCAAATGTAATGTCAATTGACATCTTTTGATGCCTTGACCTTGATCCCTGTCTTTCTCTTTATCCTTTACTGAAACCCTCCTCTTTACTCTTATTCTCACTTTCTGTAATCCTTACATGCTAGTGGCACTCCCACCTTGCTTGGGGTGATTTGCTTAAAAAAAAAAGGTGTTAAAATGTTATTTAGACAAAAATAGGTGACCTATTCTAAGGAAATTATGAAAAAAAGAATCCCAAAGATGATACCATTAAAAATAAATAAATAGAAACAAAGAACTGTCAGTTTTGTAGTTTATGATTCTAAATTGTGTTTGAAGGTGCAGATGATTATTTGATTTTGATGTACCCTTGAGGGAAAGGTGCTTACGTTGAATGCTTTGTGTGTCATTTAGTTTGAAATCATCAATCAGCCGTCGTCAAAGCTAAGTAACTCATGTTTTTTTTTTCAATATTTTTATTCATTGCTTTAGGGAAAGAAATCATTGTGCAAATAGATATCAAGTGCTCTTTGTTTTATTTGGCATTCGCTTAATCGTTTTGTAAACCTTCAAATTCATCTTGCAGACTTTATTTCAAATGTTTTTAAAATATTTCCTTGCTTAAAATTTGATCTTTTAAAAATAGCTTTTATGAACTTCTGTCTTAGTCCATTATCCTTGGAATTTATGGCTTCCTTAAATTTTTGGCTGCAAGTCAAATACTGTGGTCCATGCCAAACAGTGTATGATACAATGGAAAGTGGCAAAAAAATTCTCAGCCTCAAAGTGAGGCAAGTTTCAGTTCCATCTTAATTCTTTGCATTTCTGTTTTCTTATTTCTTCTTGGTTACTTTCAAAACATTTGTTTAAGAAAGCGATTGGACATTTTGTAAAATATATAACAAGTCCCTTACTCAGCCTTCCACTGACCAGACAAATCACTCATGCTGTCTTGATTCTCTTTCATATCAGTGTGCTCAAAAATGAGGAAAGGCCTATTGTAGATTCACAAGAAAATGACAGGTGAGAAATAAAGACATAAGTACTGTTTGGAATATATTTGGATCTTTACTCAGAGATTCAGTTGTATGGTCTTTAACAGAACTATGTTGAATTCTGTAACTCTTTCTATAAATCAGTGAGTGGAACTTTGTAACTTCCGGCCAAGTGGCACTTGTTCCTGAAAGTTTTCATTGATTTATATATTTATTTTATTTCCTTTTGGTCAGTGAGTAGCCACTTTGAAGATTTTACTTTGTAGATTTTATTGTCTGTATAGTCATTAAGACACAAGACACATTGCACTTGGATAAAATCATTTGCACTTCACTTCTATGTGGATGTCCTAATCACAGTCAGGTCCCATTGTCACATTAACTACCAATGAAAAAGATAAGTAAAGGAAAACACTAAGTACCATACTTGACAATTTTGAGTAAATAAATGGAGGAACAAATAACACAAAAGAAAGAGAGGCAATAAGGGAGTAAGTATTGATGGGAATTTAAAAAAAAAAAGACCCATGATTACACATACTCTGAAAGAAGACAACACACACACACATACATATGTGAGTGAGAGAAACAGGCATAAAAACAGACAGAGACTAGGTGAGTCCCTTAACTAGATATGAATTGTCTTCCGAAATTCTAAAATGGATTTTCTTCATTCATTTACTGGACATGGTTGTAGTGTCACTGCACAGCTGGGTCCCTGACCATTTCCCTTCATATCTATGGACTGAAACAAGGAAAGGTATTTATTTATGCATAGTGTGTCTTGGTCAAGGAAACCTGGCAGAACCTATTCCAGGTTAAACCACATTTATTGTTCTCCAATTTGAAGTCTCACCTCCTATGTGGTCCTGATTACAGCTGGGTTCCATTATGTAGTAATTTCAATAATTTAATTTGTTTATTTCTTATTATTATGAGTGGCTAGTTCCAGATTTTGGCCTTGTCCAAGTATTTTTCATTACTGTAAGCAGCTGCTTCTAGGAGCTCTTTTGCATGTTTTCCACATACTCATTTCAACAGACCATGATCTTCTCGACTGCTTTGAATTTGGCTATTACAAAAGATATTCATTTTTAATAAATTTTGAACAGAGATTCATGAGAAAGCTTTAAAATGCAGTGCATTAAAATGAAAAGAGGAAACCAACTCTTCTAGTGAAAAGAGGGTTGACCTCAAATTTTCAAAACAAAAAAAAACGTTATTAAGGAGAAAGAACAATAAAAGAACAGAAATTAGGAAGACAGAAGATAACAATTGGCATTACATTTTGAAAATCAAAGTTAATGGGAAAGCAAGAGGCTGGAAGAGATTTCCACAAGTGAGAAGTGCGAGAGAAGAAACTGTTAGCATAGAACTTACAGTTACACCTAACGATTGTATTTAGTATTGCAGGATGTTATTTTTCATAGTAAATGTTAAGGGTTTTGTTGAAAGACTTCATGATTATCAATTAGACTACAACTGCTATAAAGAGGATGAATGTTTGTCATAAAAAGGATGTGTTTCTTTCTTCTGAAAAGTGAAATGTATTATTACAGGAATATATTATCTAAGAAAACATATTTGAATGTGAAATATGTTCACTGACTTCTCTGTCAGTATTTTTATGGCAAATGTTCAAACGAGCTACGTCCTTTAGTTTCAACTGTTCAAACCTTTGCATGGTCGAATAATCCTCATACCCCTTGCATTCCATTGGTAAGAAAGAATTCTCATCCAGAGAGTTTCTTCCCAAGTACACCTACTCTAAACAGGATGCTTCCCTTATCATTACAATCTTAACCACTTCAAGTCAAAGGTCAACCATTATTTATCCTATATATCTATATAATATGCACTTACTTTTTTCCTTTTATGTTCATCCTAAAACCTCACTCAGTAACCTTCTACCTTGAGAGGCTCTTTGGCTAATATTTAGTGGAAAAATATCAGGTGTGCTTCATATTTAGCAAATTATCAAGCCTTATTGCATAAAAAAAGTCATCCTCTCTTGATGCTTAAAATATGTTTAATTTTTGCACTAATCTGAGCCTTGTAATGCTTATAAACCTCATGTTTAAAAAAATGTGTAAGGACAGTATAATGTTAGTGCACATTGATTTTGGTGCAATTATTATTATTGTTATCCTTATCCCAAAGTCTGTCTGCTGTCAAAAGGCAGACATCATCCTGGCTGTAGTGAATCTTACTGTCCATCATTTTAGTATGATTGGAGATATCAAAGTTTTAACTTTTAATTGTCACCTCTCACAGATTGGCAACATAGAAAATCTAACTGACAAATTGAGCCTCAGTTTTGGCTGAGGCTGCAATGATAACCAATGTAACTCTGGTTGTGCAAGTTATTTTCCATAGCACCTTTACTTGCCTAGGAAGGCATGAATCTATTCCTCCCTTGAGTACAGAAATCTTGACAAAGTTTAATGGGCATGCTCAGATATTTGACAGCACTTGGCCATGGAATTTTTACTTTCCTAGGAAGGCATGAATCTATTCATCCCTTGACTGTGTCACCAGCCAAAATTGTGACAAACTTTTATTGGCATGCTCAGATATTTGACAGCACTTGGTCAAATTATTTTCCTATGGCATTTTTACTTTCCTAGGAAGGCATGAATCTATTCCGTCCTTGAGTGCAGAAACAACAAAAAGCTGCTCTTTAAGCCAGCCGCATTCTACCAATGGTGAAGAAATGATTCTAATCTATTACTACATCTCTCATATCTCAATCTGTCAGTCTAGCAAGGATTAACATTGTGATCAATATATCTTAAGCTGTAGACTTGTTTTTGTTTTTCCTTTTTTAAACAAGTTCACCCCAAGCAAGGCAGTAAAGCCACTAAGACACAAGGAGTTACTGGGTGTGGAAGAATTAGAAAACAAAAACATTACTAAGGCGTAAGAAAAAAAGAAGAGTAATTAGGACAGTAATTAAGGATTGGCATTGCATTTAAATTTTTGAAGATTAAAGTTGGCAAGAAAGCATGAAGCTAGAAGAAAGTTCCACAAGTTAGAAATGCGAGAAAAGAAAGTGTTAACATAGAACTTATGGTTACATCTAGCCAACTCAACTGTAAATTGATGAGACCCCATGATGAATCTAGTACTGCACTTAAATTCAAAAAGTCTAGATACCATAGCTAAGAGCTCATCTGAGCAATTACCATGAAAGTATTTATAGAAAAGGCACAGGGAGGCAAATAATAAGGTTGAAAAATAATTTTTTTTAACTGAGTTCACCCCATGCAAGGCAGTAAAGCCACTGAGACACAAGGGGTTACTGGGTGTGGAAGAGTTAGAAACAGAAACATTATTAAAGAGCGAGAACAAAAGAAGTATAACCAGGAGGAGAGGAGATAGCAATTGCATTTAAATTTTTGAAGATTAAAGTCAGCTGGAAAGCATTGAGCCAGAAGGGAGTTCCAAAAGCGAGAAGTGTGAGAAAAGAAAACTGTTAGCATAGAACTTATGTCTATATCTGGCCAACTCAATTGTAGATTAATGAGACCTAAACGTAAAATGTTGTGTGGAAAGAAACATTGATGCTGGCATGAATAATAATGAGGATTTGGATAATTAAACATATAACAAACCTAAACATATAATTAAACATATAACATATAATTAAACATATAACATATAATTATATAACATATAATTATATAACATATAATAATTATATAACATATAATTATATAACATATAACATATAATTAAACATATAACAAAACCTAAACATATAATTAAGCATATAATTATATAACATATAACAAACCTAAACATATAATTAAACATATAATTATATAACATATAACATAATTAAACATATAATAAACCTAAACATATAATTAAACATATAACATATAATTATATAACATAAAATTAAACATATAACATATAATTATATAACATATAACATATAATTATATAACATAATTAAACATATAACAAACCTAAACCTATAATTAAACATATAATTAAACATATAACAAACCTAAACTGCCTACCAGTTAAGCTGTCTGTAAGTGAAATGAAAACATTGTATTTTTATTCATTCTCCATTTTTTTATGTCTTAATCATCTGGCAGATATTGCTTGATTCCATCCATACATTGTTTGACAACAATGATAACTTTTTTGACTCAATAATTGCAAACAATTATCAATGACTACTATTTAATGGTAGACCTGCTGCCGTATCTGGTTTGGCATTCCTATTATATATCTTGACAAAATTGAAAGAAGAGTCTGTAATGCAATTGACCTTGACCTGGCATCTTGCCTTCAATCACCAGTGTGACATGGCTTCCCTTTATCTTTTCTACAAATATTTTCATGGCAATTGTTCTCACAAGCTGTTCTTGATGCCTCGACTGCATGAATTTAAGCATGTTACTAGAGGTTTTACTGTCAAACTAGCTAGATATAACCATCAGTTCTAGTCTAGTAGTTTCTTTTCTCATACACCTCACCTGTGGAATATCTGATTTCTTTCCAATTTCCCTGCCACCTACAATGTTCAAACATTTAAATGCAACATCAGTTGGCTTCTTCTGTCTTCCTGAATCCTATTCTTTGCTGTGTTTTTCATCACTCCTAACTAAATTTATCTCATTCTCTTTCACTCCCTGTAACCCATTGCATCCTAGTAACATTGTTGCCTTGTTCTTTTTCATCACTCCTGACTAAATTTATCTCAAATTTTCACCCAATACAAGAAGCAATTAAAAGTAGAGAGCTACTGAGAGAGATTATTATATGGTGATTTTTTTAAAATGTAGCTTAGATGTGGCACAAGACTGAAAGTGTGAAGCACTTAGTGAGGATCAAACTCACTACTCCGTTATAATTGATTTAGTGTGACAAGCTTGCTAATCATTGCACCAGTGGCCAAAGAGGTTGTTATATAGAGCTAATAAGAAAAACTTAAGTGCATACTCTCTGTGTGTGTGTGTGTGTGTATATATATATATATATATATATATATATATATATATATATATATATATAAGTATATATTTTTCCAACAAGAAAAAAGTGTATATATTAAAAAGAAGAGAAAAACTGCAAATGATTTTTTGGTTGTAATGTAGATTTTTAAAAAAAAAAAAAATATATTATGCTTTATTTTCCATAATTTTGCAACATGTGTTTCAGGTCTCGTGACCTTCTTCATGCAAAGAGTGGATATTTCCACATATTATTAAAATGAATTAATTTTCCATATGTTTTTCAATGTTAAACATTCTCTTTTTTGTGTGATGGTGACACAAATGTCTTTCTTGAACTGGCAGTGAGAAAGTTCTTCTGCTTGAAGGGTAATAAAACAATTAAGATTGGTCCGAGAGATAGGGTGAGGAAAGATATCTGGATTATTATATTTTAATGACCACTGTGTGTTCTTAGATCTATTTTCATTTTTTGTATTGTGTGTGTTTTATTTTTAGAATGTATATGTATATTCCCTCTCCATACATACATACATACATACATACATACATGCATGCACACTCAAGAGTCTGTTCCACAAACACAAAGTAACAGTTCTGGAGTAGAAGCTGTCTGAGTGGGCCTTCCTCCTTACCAATGGAATATGAAAGGGATGAGGAGGCTAATCCCACTTATGTAGCAGGGTGGTTCCTAGCTGTAAAGGTCTGAACTGTTTAAGCTAAGGTATGTAGATTATTTGAACATTTGCCATGGAAATAGCAACAGAGTAGTGAGAGGCTAGCAATATTTTGTCTGTGGGAAAGGGGTTTTAAGGTGGGAAAAAATTCATCACCCACAAGGCTGCACAAACACCTTTGAACTCTCAAGAGGGGGAAAGCAAGAATTAGGTAACTCACCATGATACATCAGGAATGCTCCTTTTTTGGTCTGATTTGGCTCTTGTAAAGATAGAGCATGGCAGAAGAGTCAAGTACTTTCTGGAGTGGCACAAGGAGCTGATCATTTTTCCAACATCTTTACCAATGGTTCATATATATTAGTTCCACTAGAGGTCTGTAGTGAGCTTCAATCCCAATTCCAAATGATGTCCAAGGCAAGGAGCCTCATTGAGAGCACAATCATTCATGATGAACAGCTGTCATCATTGGTGGAACTCATTGCCAAGTATTAGGGTGCTCATTGACATTTCCTTCGGTGTGAAATGAATCGTATATTGGATCAGAAGAGACATCCACAGCCAACGCATGATAAGGTAAGAGGGTTCAACGGATAGAGAGCTTATGGCTTTTCTTTGGTCTCTTTTTCTCTCTTCTAGTATTTTCAAAGAATGTTGTTTTTTTGTAGACTGCTCTTCTCCAATTGTTTTTTCCTGCAGCTTTTGCCTCCCAATTAAATGGATCAATTTCTGTCCTCAGTTTTTGAGTTGATCCTTAATTTGACAATGATTTGTCTGTAGGAAAGGGCTTGTAGGGTGAAAAATAATCACCCACAAAGCTGCTTAAAAGCTTTTGAACTTTGTCAAAGCTGGAAAATGAGGATTGGCAACTACAGATAGGGCAGCCGTCCTTGATTTTTTGGTTTGGTCTGAGTTTTGTACAAATGTAGCATTTCAGTTGGAGTCAGGTACTTTCTGCGGCAATACAAGGAACTGACCATTTTTCCAGCATCTTTAACAATGGTTCATATGAGTTCCACTAGAGGTCTGGTTTGGTTTGGTTTGTTTTGCAACATATCAACCTTAATGGATTATTTAATGCTGACAAAATTTTTATTGCTGGTAATTTTATCTTTTTTTTCAAAAATGTATTGCTAGTAAAATGGTTTTTTTGGGTTTTTTTTTAAATGAATTGCATTTAATACCAGAAATACTTTGTAAAAAATTATTTTTTACAAAGTATTTCTGGTATTAAAATGTATTTTTGCATTTGGATAGAGAAAGTTCCTTCAAAAAACTAAGCAACGGAAAATTTCTTTAGAAGCAAAGAACAGAGTACTGAATTGTTATGTAATATTTGTCCTCCTATATGGCAGTGAATGCTGGACAATCTCCTCACAGATGAAGAAGAGACTTGAAGCAATAGAAAGATGCTGAGGTATTCTCAGTATCATTCTGTTGCTTCAAGTCTCATTGTCTGATCATATAAGCAACAACAAAATTTTAGGGAAAGCAGAAACAAAAAGGATACTTGTACATAGAATCAGAAAATGATGGTTGAAATTTCTAGGTCACATAATTAGGAAAGAGGGTTTGGAAAACTTGATACTCAGAGGACATATTGAAGGCAAAATGTAGCATATAACCTACTTAACAAGCTTGTGTAAATGATTGGGAGATTTAAGGAGGAAAAGTCAAACTTTTCTAAGTGCTACAAAGGACAGGAAATTGTGGAGAGCCATGATGGCCAGTGTCTTGAAGCGACACAGCATATAAAAGAAGCAGCACCAAGGTAATTCTTTTAAATAGCATAGTTAATCAAAAAATGTGCTGCATAATTTGTTGCATATATGGTCGTACACACAAGCACATATAAAAACCATTAGTTTTAATCAGGATACAAATGCCTATATATTTTAAATATTGTCAACTGCCACCCCCTTCCTCAC
Organism: Acanthosepion pharaonis; assembly: GCA_903632075.3. Classification (NCBI taxonomy): domain Eukaryota; kingdom Metazoa; phylum Mollusca; class Cephalopoda; order Sepiida; family Sepiidae; genus Acanthosepion; species Acanthosepion pharaonis. Next base: position 2,140,683 of record CAHIKZ030005404.1, on the reverse strand, counting down.
ACCACAGTCATTCAAGATTCCCCAGCCTTGATCCTAAGTGCAGCAAAATAGATGGTGGATTAATCGTATACTAAATTGGTCTCATAATAAGGTCTCATCAATTTACAATTGAAATCGCTAGATGTAACTGTAAGTTCTATGCTAGCAGTTTCTTCTCTCACATTTTTTGCTTGTGAAACTTTATTTGCTTCCCTGTCAACTTTGATCTCCAGAAATTTAAATGCAGCCTCACTCTTTATCTTCTGTTTTCCTAATTCTTGTTATTTTATTGTCCTCTCTCTTTAATAGTATTTTTTTTCCTCATATTCTCTAACACTCAGTAACACCTTGCATCTAAGTAGCTTTGTTTCCTTGCTTGTGGGGGGTGTGGAATGATTAAAAATGAAAATACATTAAGAATCTCCTGATCTTATAAAATTTCTTATAAAATGTCTACAAAAGTCACAGTATAGAATTTCATGAAAAAATAAGAAGCGGCATATTTGATTAAACAGAGAATAAAGTTTTAATGTTTTTGCGTTTTATTTTATGTAATTATTTTTAGTTTGTCCATTTTTTTTTTATTTCTTCTGTTTTCTTTTGTTTTTTTTCTTCTCCTGAAAACCAGTTCTTTCTTAATGTCTTCCTATCCTGAATATGCTGACCCGTGTAGCCATCATTCTTGTTATTGTTAATAGCCTGATTTAAGTGAAATTGTCGAGTGGAGACAGACAGAATAAAACGAGGAATCTTTATTTTTATATTTTCTTAATTCATCATAACAATGTCATAACCTGCATTGTCTGCTCAGCCTTACTGGGCTCTCCACACTAGACAAGCCTGATAGCTATGAATGATAGGTGGACATTCCCTGAAGTGATCCACTGTTACTTTTTAAACAACTGCCAATCACCTTACAACTTGTAGAACAAGAAGCTTACAAAAGAAAATTTTAGGTACAATCTTCTTCTACATGTTGTGTTTCTTCAGGATATTGACAATCATGGTTCTCCACAACTTCCTGTCTTTTGTAGCTTTGAGTAACTTTTTCCTTTTTGCTCTCTCTTAATCTATTTACAGAAGCTGTTTAGGTAGGTTACTCACTTTTTTCCTCTCTCCCTCTTGCCTTCAACATATCTTGTGAGTGTTAAATTTTCCAAGCCCTCTTTTCTAACTAAATGCCCTAGAAATTTCAACTATTTTTTTCTGACTGTAAGTGTCCTTTTTGTTTCCATTTTCCTTGAAACTTCCTCATTACTTACATGTTCAGTTCATGGTATTCTTAGCATCCTTCAGTAGAATTACATTTCAAGTCTCTTCTTCATCTGTGGTGAGATTGTCCAGCTATTAAAAAAAATTATTTCAGTTTCAAAAAGGGCTCTTCTTCATCTGTGGTGAGATTGTTTAGCTATTAAAAAAATTATTTCACCATTTCAAAAAGGGCTAGAGTTTTTATTCATTTACTTTTTAAAAATGACGTCTGCCAAATAGTGGCTTCTATTCACTATGAACTGTTGTAGATGATATCTAAGGTTTTCCATCATTCAAAGAGTAATTTCTGGTGCCATTTCTGCTACTCTAATTCTTTGATGGTCAGTGGCCGATGTTTGTAGACTTCAGCTTTCAAGTAACCCCAGAGAAAATAATCACAGAGAGCGAGATCGGGTGAGCATGCAGGCCATCCAATGTCACTGTGTAAGGAAATCAAATGTACTGGAAGCATCTCTCTCAAAGCTTCCATTGATCTTCTTGCCATGTGTACAGTGACTCCATCCTGCTAAAGTCACACATATGGAACCCCCCACCCCTAAGGTCTGTGAGTTTTGGTTCCAGAAAGGTCCACAGCATCTCCACATACTGTTAAGATGTTACTGTAACTGAAGGGTCTCCTTCCTCAAGAAAGTAACACCAAATTTTGCAACTGCACACCAGCAGTTATTATTTTCCATACTTTTTTTTTTTTTTTAATCTCATTTCCAAAGGTAACACTTGCAATGGTAGAAAAATGACATTGCATTCTCTCATATTTTCCCACTAATTCTTCAAACTGGTAACTAAGGAACTTGTGGAATAATGAAAATTTATCAAACAATGAGAAAACCAAAAAATACTTGAGCCTAAACACTACTTTTATAAGTATGAAAAATAAAAACATAATGGTTTCAAGAACTCCTGGAAGGCCTAAGAATATGTCGGCCAAAATTTGTTGATAAAACAGGAGATACTAGTATGAATAATTGAAGGTATAGCAGATTTATCAAGGATATAAAGTAATATCAGATTCTTAGTGTATTAAGACTCGACAAAGACAGAAAAGAAACAGTAAGTCATAAAAGGAAAGTGGAAAAGCAACACTTTGGACTGAAGAAAAAAAGCAGCATCAACAAATAAAAAGCTGAATACAATGTCTTAAGTTAACAAGCTAAATTTATTCAAACAAATAATAATAAGTTAATAATTTAAGAATTTTCTCAGTTTATTAATAGAATGATGACTGTAATATTTTCATGGTGTTCATAGATGAGATGGGCATGCATTGTGGTTTAGGTTATGTATTCAATTCTCCCATCTTGATTTCATGTCTGTCATATGATGACAACTGATCCCAACAAATATATGCAATCAAAGGAAAGAGAGAGAAAGGATCTTGTTTTCAAATTCTGGGATTGGAGTTTGCTGATGCCTTCTGGTTCATTTTTTTTTTTTTTTGTTTATTTTTTTGCATGTAGGAAAAGGGTTTATTTTTGTTTTATTTATTTTTTTAACTACCACAATGGAATAATGGCAATCCTCAGAATTTCAGACAATATAGAAAACTAAAGAAGACATTATTCAAAATTTAGTGATAAAACAAAGATAAGAATGTGAAATTAATTCCTTTTTCTTCTCTTCATTTTCTTGACTTCTGGTTAGGGATAAACAAGTTCATGGTTTTTAAGGTTTTTTTTGTAAAGGTTAAATAAAAGCATCCCTGTCATACATCCCATTTTATATTTGTATACTTGCTGAATTCATTTTCTTTACAAAATTACCTTGTCATGATAACTTTTGGGAGCATAAACAGTTCATAGTTTAAAGTCACAGCGAAGATGTTTGACTGAATTCAGATGACAAAATTATATCTTGAGGAAACATTTTCAACAACACATTAGACAATTAACAGCAAAACTAAAAAAATTAGACTAAAATTCTAGCTTGAAGTTAATGACTATTTTTAAAAATGAAAGATAACGTCAGCCAAATCAGAACTAAAGGTAGAACTAGTAATGTATTATTTTTTATTTAGTTGATTGAAAGAATTTATTTATATTTTTGATATTTCCTGTGTTCTCGAATTGTTTCCTGAAAACTACCAAGCAAGATAAGTGAAAGATTTTAACACCAAATAGAAACTAGTGCCAAGATTAAATAATTAAAATTAATATGGATTAATGTCATGAAAGATTTCTTCCATATTGGTTGTTTGGTTAATTGATTTAGCTTATTATAAATATGTATTGCTGGTCAATTTACTATAAAAATGTATTTTTATACTTTCAAAAAGTACTATAAAAATGTATTTTTATACTTTTTAAAATTAATTAACTTGCAATATGCAGATGATAATGTTTTCATGGCAGATACAGAAAGAAAACATAGTCCAGGGTATGATGATAAACTCTATCCAGTAGCAAGACCTTTGATTGGGAGATTTGCAGTTTTGAGGAGCAATTGTTGTTGTTCCCCAGTTCGTCCTGACCCAGAGTGGTAGGATCTGTTAGGACAAATATTGACCCCTCCCCAAACAAAAACAAAACACTATGAAAGTATAAAAATACATTTTTATAGTAAATTGACCAGCAATACATATTTATAATAAGCTAAATCAATTAACCAAACAACCAATATGGAAGAAATCTTTCATGACATTAATTCATATAATATTCTACATATTTTTTAAAGAAATCAAACTGTATTCCAAAATATAACGTCAACAAAACAACATAAAAAACACATATCACCACCTTTAGTAACCCTGTCCACATAAACATATATATGCATAAAAGTTGAGTATCATCTACCATGTATTCAGTTGTGAAAGCAGAATAACATATATCATATTTTTATTACTTCAAAGCTCCCAAGAAAATTACATTTTGACAATAACTGAGCCATAAGGAGTTGATATGACATTAAACAAACAAAACAGAAAGAAAACTACAGAAACTCTTAGACAAAGTAATAAAGGAAAGTGGAAAGAAAGGACTAACTATCAATTGTAAGACAGAATGTGTGGTTGTCAGCAAGAGAAAAGGTCCAAAATGCAATCTATGATTTGAAGATTTCAGAATGAAGCAAGTAGAGAAATTTATTTATCTGGGAATTGTTATAAAAGACAAGGGAAATTGTGCCACAGAAACCTGAAGGTGCATTGAAATTGCAGAAGATGCTTTTAAAAAGTTAAGAAAAGTATTAGGAAGCAGGAAAATTTCTATTCGAAATGAAGAAAAGACCATTGAATACCTAATATCAATATATATATATATATATATATATATATATATATATATATATATAAGTAAATGTTGAACAATTTCCTCATAGACAAAAAGAATTCTTGAGATGTAGTTCTACAGGATGATGCCAAGATTTATATGGACAGAACATGTGAGCAACAAGGAAGTTTTAAGAAAAATGTAAACAGAAAGGACACTTGTACTTAGAATCATAAAGCGTCAGTTAACATTTCTGGTATGCATAATGAGGAAAGAAGGTTCAGAAAATTTAACACTCACAAGATATACTGAATGTAAAAGTGACAAAGGGAAAAGGTAAGTAACTTACTGTATAAACATATAAACTGATAGCAGATCAGGGACTGGGAGGGATAATAAAGAAGCAAGCATTGCTCAAAGGATAGGAGGATGGGAAGAGAAGATGTGGAGAGTCATAATCTCCCACAACGTGAAGGAAAATGGCCGTGAAAGAAGTGATTTTAGATATTTGTAATTTTGGTAAAATTTTTCATTTAGAGTTAAATTTTTAATACGGGATCAGTCAACATTTTTTGTTTTTTTAATTGCATTCACCCCAAGCAAGGTAGTACACCCACTACGACACAAGGGGTTACTGGATGTGGAAGAATTAGAAAACAGAAACATTAGTAAGGAGCAAGAACAAAAGAAGAGTAATCAGACTGACATAATATTTGCATTTTTGAAGATTAAACTTGACTAGAAAGATTTATGTTTTCTGGCTATAGATACTACCCACTGTTAATGCTGTCAAAAATGTTCATGAAAGTAGTTTGTGATATGAGATCAGTTGAGCATTAGCTCGTAATGAAGCTGAAACCTCATTGTTGCAAGGTTGCATTAACCGAGTATGATGGTAGCAGTAGAAATAGATTTTCTATATTCCATTCCAAGTTCAGAAGAGGAAATATAAATCAATTGCTAAACATGCTAACCCCAATGACTTCACTTTAATTTATTTTCACTTGCAAGTCATGAATGACCATTACTTATATTCCTCATCCGACCGTTTTCTCTCAAACAAAGAAACAAGCCTATTTAACTTTGGGAATACGATACCAGCTCAAGATCATTTTAGAGGGTTTTACTAGAATTACCGAGCAGCAAATAGTTTTCTGACTGTAACTAATTTAACCTCCTAAATCCCAAGACATTTTTATTTTCTTTGTTCGATATTGTAATAAAATAGACTACAGTAATCTAATAATGAGGTTTCTAGTAATTGTGTTCAATCCAGGGCAAGCAATAACTGAGCAGTGGCTGGCCACTCATATTTGAGTATGCCTGTCTACAAGGTAGCTAGTCAATCTCTGTTGCAGACACCTGCTCAGGCACATTTGCATTTGTCCAACACCAACAGAGCCTACCTGTGGTTTATATTGCAATGATCCTAATCAGACTTTAGTTACTGTTTGTGGGAGAGAGCGCATTATCTGGTGATAAGTGAGGATTGTGCATTCAGATATGACAATAAAACACTATTTTTGGCTGGTTTAACTTCAAGAATATTTTTCCATATATTACAATTGAATGGGGCAAGAAATGCACTGTAACAGTGAAAATCTCATTTATTCCCCAATACTTGGGAAATAAAAGTGATTTTCACTTTTACAGTGCATTTCTTGCCTCATTCTTGCAAAATATTCTTGAAGTCAAACCAGCCAAAAATAGTGTTGTCACTATTTACATTATTCTGACTATTGTCCTCATCTTTGTCGCCATATTTATCACAACGTTTCGGCTGTTGTATGCTCCGGCCTTCTTCAGGTGGTTGGAATGTCAAAATGAACCCTTTATTTCACTCACTGGGGTAGACTGTTCTAGTTCCATGTTTGATGGATGTCAGTTATCAGTTATCTCCTGTTAATTTTCCCTCTGAAATTTCTCCACTGCCTTAACCGGGTATTGAACTCACACTCTTTGGGTCCTGTCACTGGATCTAACCAACGCCTTTATCCACTGTGCCATGTGTCCTTTTATTGTCATATCTGAAAGCACAATCACATTTATTTCCCAATACTTGGGAAATAAAAGTGATTTTCACTGTCACAGTGCATTTCTTGCCTCATTCAATTGTAATATATAGAAAAATATTCATGAATATGAAAGGATTATGATCAAAATAAGCAGACATAATGTTTGAAATTTAATCAGACATGTTTGTTATTAATATATAATAATAATAAATACCTTCTTCAATTATTCGATCCCATGCTGTCTATTAATCATCTGAAAGACCCCTTTCTGCCTTCCATCAGCATGGCAGATGCTAACCTTCAGAAGAGTAACTCATTGGTTCTTCTCATGCTAAAATTCTTGAATGACATGAAGTGGAAAGATTATATTGAATCAATTACCAGGTTTTCTGCTAAGAAAGTTCATTCACTGCGATGTGTGTGACGGTTTTTCTCTCCAGAATCTATTTTACATATTTATAAGTTTACCATTCATCCATGCTTTGAATATTACTGCCACATATGACCTGGTTCTCCTGCTATATATTGTGGAGTATTTGACAGTTCAGGCAGGAAAAAAGCAATGTACTTACTTGGGTTGTTGTTTCTTAGTAACTAAAAAGTGGTTGTGTTTTTACTAACATTTTATAGTTACAGGGATCACGTGGCAATAAAGTCACATGACCCCTGTAACTATAAAATGTTAGTAAAAACATAACCACTTATGCAAGTTATTAGTTACGTCGCAGAAAGGAAACTTATTTCGCAACTTAAGGTAAGTGTTTTTGCTTCTTTTCCTTGGCCTGAACCATCTCTAGATTTTTGGGCGTTGAGATTTTCTTGACAATATTTAGAGATTCTTATTAAAATCCAAAGAATCATCTGCTATGTTATTGGTCCTAATCTGGTATCTCAGCTTCAGTCATTTTCCCAACACTGTAAAGGTCTCATCAATTTACAGTTGAATTGGCCCGATGCTGCTGTAAGTTCTATACTTACAGTTTTTTTCTCTCGTACTTCTTGCTTGTGGAGCTCTCTTCCAGCTCCATGTGTTCCAGCCAACTTTGATCTTCAAAAATTTAAATGCCATTCCAGTCATAAACTTCTTGATTCCACTTCTTTTATTGTTTTCACTCCTTAATAATATTTCTCTTTTTTTTTTTTTTGTACTCAATAAAGCCTTATGTTTTAGTAGCTTTACTGCCATGACTGGGGGGAAATGAAAAAAGAAAAACATGCTTAGGTCACATGAGTAGCTTTTTTTTGCTTTTATTCATCCACATGTTGCTGAATCACACTCCTATATGGAATTTAAATCACTAAGATAAAAATTAACATTGGTAGAAAAATTCAGCTGCTTAGTTTAAGCTGAATCCATATTAGCATTGGATTTTGAAAATTACAATCATCTTTATTCTCAGAAAGTTCTGCAACTGTGATAAAAAGATGTATTGAGTGCTGCCTAAAATTTATCATTTTTTAAGAATGCACAGATGCATTTTCAGGTGCTAAATTCTGCTTTCTGAAAAGGTGTATTTGAATAGTAACTTCATTTTCGTTTGCAACCTGACATTTCATTTGATAAATCATTACTAAGAAAGAAAAAAAAAACAAGAATAAAAGTTTAGGGCATGTTGTGTTTAATCGCTAAAAAGAATTCAGAACTCTGGTCATCTTTTTTCTCAATTTAAATAACAGACTAGTAATGATCAGTTGTTCTTGGACATTTATTTTTTGTTTCCTGTGTCCTTCTGAGAGAATTTTAGAATTCATGACCATCTTCTGTAATTTTGAGAAGAGTCATTATGATTCATAGAATTGTTTGAATGACAGATCTCATTTAACAAACTTTTTTTTAAGATTCCTTCACTAATTTTATAATCGTCCTGGGTATGACGATAAACTATATCCAACAGCAAGGCATCTGATTGGGAGGTTTTGAGGAGTGTGGAATGACCTCTTACAAACAAAAACTTGATATTGATTTATACTAAGCTGATTGGGTTAGTCTGGCACAAGGCCTCAGTGATGGAACACCAGAAATATAGTTATAATAGATGTTTCTCATAAAGGTGAGTCCAGCAGCAAGGCCTCTAATTGGAAGATTGGAGGTTTCGACGAGCAACTCTTAATTGCTGTTGTTCTCATGCTTACCCTGACTCAGGGTGGTAGCACCTGTTAGGGTCCCAGCTATGAGCAAATAGTGAACACCCAAACTGGAGTCAAAACACTATGAAAGTATAAAAATACATTTTTATAGTAAACATTTCTAGCAATAGATTTTAAAAGTAAAAAAAAATTACCGAAGTTCCCAAGAAAATTAAATTTCAGCAGTAAATGACCCATAAGGAGTTGATGTGCTGTTAAACAAACCAAACTAATTATATAAAGAGGCATTTTCATACTATGAGCTCTTCAGATAATTAACCACATCCTTTCTGTTGCCAGTTCTTTCTTTGAACATATTCCGCTGTTCGTCTTAGGGTCCTCGACAAAATTTAGAGATGGATATGCAATATGGTTGGCCCTCATCTGGCATCTTGTTTACGGTCACTCTCTCACAGACGTATCATCGCTTCCCTCTATCTTTTCTACAAATACTTTCATGGTAACTGCTCTGATGAGCTATTTTCGCTAGTTCCCAAACTGTATAAATTTAAACGTGCTACTAGGTTGGCATCTCAGTCCCACCCTTTCACTGTCAAAACGGTTAAATGTAGCCGTCTCTTCTACTCCAATAGCTTTATGTCTCACACTTCCTGTCTGGGAAGCTCCCTTCCTCTTACTTGCTTCCCTGATAGCTATAATCTCCAAATATTCAAATGCAATGTCAATTGACATCTCCAGATGCCTTGATCTCTTCCCCATCCTTCTCTTCATCCTTTCCTTTATCATGCTTCTTTAATATTGCTCCCACTTTCTGTAACCCCTTGCATTCTAGTGGCACTCTCACCTTGCTCAGGGTGAAAAAAGTTTTAAAAAAAGTGACAATCCATTGAAAAAGGCAGAGTAACAATTATTTTTTTCTCAACAGTACAAGAATAATCATTTTCTAAGAAAAAATAATTTTCATTTTTCTCTTCATATTGAAATTGTCTATTGTTTGGATTAACATTTTAAAAAAATATCATTCAATCAACAAAAACAGGTAAACTGAGAGAATTGACTAAATTACAAGAAAAATTGCAATCGTCGTTGTGCTTTCCAGATTTTCTCTTAGTTTCTTTTTAATCAATTCACCCCAAGCAAGACAATAATGTCACTAAGATGCAAGGAGTTCCTGGGAACAAAAGAGAATGAAAAATTTTTAGAAAAAATTGGAAACCAAATCCTAAACAGGAAATAAGGGATAAACCTCTACTCCTGTTCAAAAGGTCAGTGAACGAGGTAATAGGTGAACTTATCTATTCCTATTGAAGAAAAATAACTAGTAAATAAAATTTCAGAGTTTAATCAGAGACACTAGAAGTATAGAGTTGAAGTAGACTTTACACAGAATTAGAAACCCAGTCCTAAACAGAAAACAAGAGATAAACCGCTACTCCTGTTAAAAAGACCGGGGAGAAATTTTGTAAGTAAAATGATGCACAAAAATAAGTAACCAAGTAATTATTTTAATGTTTATTTACATTGTACATATAATAGCATCATTCTTTCAGTAATGCTTGCATGAGTTCCTGACCATTGACCATCCCTTTCTTTGCATTTCCACAATAGAATCATCAGCAGTGCATTTATATTATACATGTAATCAGTAATCACTGAACATTATCAATCAATCATTTCAGTCCTCATTTTTGGTACAGTTCTATTGTACAGACATTCAGAGATGTTAGAAATGTAGAGTTGAAGTAGACTTTAGAAAGAACTGGAAACCCAATCCTAAACAGGAAATAAGGAATAAACCTCTACTCCTGTTCAAAAGACTGACAATAGGTGAACCTATCTATTGCTGCAATTAAAGTATGTTTAGCTATGACTCTTCACCAGTTAGCTATTATTTAAATTGTTTTCACATAATGGAAGATTTATTTTCTCTTAATGTGCTATCCAGATGCATTAGACAGCATAATAGTTGCCATTTCCTTTTTATCTCCTTATTTGAATATGTTAAGTGTTTTTACTCTGCATTTTTTATTTTCCGGAATCAGATATTTTCATTGCACATTAAATTCTATTTGGTCAGCATTCAAACTGACATGAAATAGCAATTGTTTTCTTGCACTGACATCTTCATCTTTTGTTTTCCCACACTTTTACCAGCAAACTTGACAGTCATTATCAGATAATTTCTTTCATCATAAATTGATTACAGATCTCTCTTTAGTATTGCCATCTCAGGAACTAATGCAAAGGAGTTTAATCCACACTTGGCGATCTGTTAATCTGACCTTATGTAATGTTAGAATTATCCAACAAATATCTGTTAAGATTTTTTTTCTGCGTGTGTGTGAGGAGGGGGTTGCTTGTTGGGTTTCATTAGAATATGTCCTAGTGCTTAGGATGAGTTCTGTTAATTTGATACAAAAGTTCCCTGCAATGTCTTTTTATATTATAGTAAAAAATATCTTGGAAGTATTTTTGATGTTTATTTAGCATTTTACTGCTTCGATGATGTGCCTATGTTTTAAGAACTATTTACAAAAAATGCTTATTTTCCTTATTTTGTTTAAAATGGTGCCTATTTGACACTGAGTAAACAGTGTCAAATGTGCACCATTTTAAACATGTTCAAATGTGCACCATTTTAAACATGTTCATGTTTAGTCTGAAATCAAGTGTAGAGGCGGCTAAGAAAAAAAATCAATGAAGCTTATGTTAATGGTGTAAAAGGTGCAAGCATGTGTCAAGAATGATTTGTGATATTTAAAATTGGGGATTTTGAGCTATGGGACAAAAAATGTCCTAGAAGACATCAGAATATGAAAAACTGATGGGCTAGAGAAAGTTTTTAAGGAACTGTGCAAACGTAAATTTGCAGAAAAATTGAAAACATCAAATCTTTCTTGTCAGTATTCAGCTTTTTCAAAATGTCAGATTATTTAAAGAATTGATGGAATTTAAAATAGTAGCCCCTTTTTTAAGGATGAAATTCACAGTTTAGTTGAAATCTAATAATAAAAAGTAATGATGATGTGTAATAACTAAAAGCGTTAATGAAAGGTAACAATTTCATACATATTCCATACTGTTTATTCTTCATAATTAATCTGGGATCAAGTGCAATGGCAGCTATGCAATTGAAGTAATGAAGTTGATTTTAATGGTCCAGTAGGTGAAAGTATGTGTTGGAAATGGTTTGTGGAATTTAAAAATGGTGATTTTGAACTGATTAACTAATAAATGCACCTGGGTGACACTGTAGTATGAAAACTGATGAACTGGAAGTAAGAAGCTGCAATAGCAAACAACAAATGAATTACTAAAAAATTAAAGGTAAATTCCTTAACACATTCAAATGACATATTGGTAAAGCAAAGAACATTTGAAGGAAGATGCAGCAGAAAACAACTTGTGAACATTCAAAAAAATTAATGTAAAAGCTGTCAACCCATTTGAAAGAAACACTGGAATAAAAAAAATCTTATGGAAATCATCAATAATTTTTACTGCATAAAAATATTAACTTACATTATTTACATTATTCAAACTGTTATCCTCATCTTCATTGTGTTGTGGTAAACCCTCCTACAGTAGAATGAACTCTTCCTCCTCTCATAAATACTAACTGCAAGACTTCCTAGCAAGCAGTTCTTGAACAGTCGTTGGGCAGTCAAGACGCTGTGTAACCAGATCGTTCAGACGGACACTTATTACTAACACTCTTGCTTTATATATATATATATCTGTTATTTCAATACACTTGTTCAACCTACTTTCATCTTCTGTGTCTTTCTTTTCTGGCCCCTAAACAGGCCACAACACATTGCCACACTCACAATGTTTTGGCCATTGTATGCCTTGGCCTTCTTCAGGTGATTGGAATTTCAAACCAAACCCTTTATTTCATCCATCAGAGTAGATTGTTGCCATGCCTCTTCCGGGTGTCTCAGTTATTTCCCTTTAACTCAACTTTCCAAGTTTTGGTTCACCACTGCTGTAGCCAGATATTGAACTCACAACTCTTTTGCCAGCTCAGGAGATTTTTGTGGCCTAGCATATGTGCTGATTACTTAAGTTTTCGTATTTACCAGTGATGTTCTCTGTCTATTATTTCAACCTCATTCCACAGGGGGCAGTGATCTCCCTTTTTCCTCCAGATGTGGTCAGCTATGCCATGGCACATCAAACTAGAACAATCTACCATGGTGGACAAAATAAAAGGTTAAGTTTGAATTTCCAATCACCTGAAGAAGGCCAAAGCATATAGCAGCTGAAACGTTACAATGTCTGAAACATTGTGAATATGGCAATGAAAATGAGGATAACAGTTCAAATAATGTAAATAATGAAAGTAATCATAATGCCTCATCTCAGAGATATAGACGGATATGAAAATATGAAAATATTTGTCTTGATGTTACAAATCTGATGCAGCAAACAATCATAATCTTAAATGAGAATTGCTTCCACATTTCGTTCCATCTTCAAACCCATTTACCTCATGTTTTCATCATGTCAAGAGTTTGAAAATGTTCAAGACATTGAAAAATTCTTTAAGTCAAAATTGGGATAATTCTTTTATGATGGAATCCATGCTTAGGTTGAAAGTATCGAAAGGCAATACAAAATGTAGAGAAAAACATAGTACTGACTAAATAATTACGCAATGAATTATTGGGGGAAAAATAGCAGAAACCAAATAATAGCCACATTTTTGTTGTTATTCAAATGCAGGGATCACACTTGGCAGGCTTGAATTAATTTCAACAACTTTAAGGCATATGGAATAAATCTAATAATAAGATGACATAAAACTAGTAATCAAATAATAGTAATAATGCAGAAAGAATGCATTAAACTAGAGTGTTGTAATAAAAAGTAACAATGGTGAAATAAAACTAGTCATAAAATAATAATTGATAATAATGAAGAGTCTATAGAAGCAGAATGTTGGGATAAAAAGTAGCAACAAGATACTGTAAAGCCAGTAATTGAATAGCAATAGTAAAAATGTTTCATCTAAATATTTTCCCAATATAATTTAGAAGTAGTATTATTATTACATAATAAAACAAAGATGGTAGAGAGAATCAAAGTGGGAATGATGGCAGAACGACAAGAGATTTGTGCTGTGTTACCATCATAACAACCAGGAAGGCCTATTTTACTCTCTCTCTCTCTCTCTATATATATATATATATATATATATATATATATATATATATATATATATAAAAACAATCCATACATCCTTAAAATTTTAAAATATCACCCTTGATTATGGCTAAAAGTATAGCTGAAAGCGCTTGGATGTACAGAACGTTCAGACAGTTTCTACAAAATTTATGTCCAGAAAAGAAAAACATTAAAGAAAACAAGAAAAATTAAATTTTTCTTGTTTTCTTATAATGTTTTTCTTTTCTGTACTGACTGCAAATGACATAATATATGCGTGTGTATTTGGGCAGCAATCCCACTTTTATACAAGTTTCATTAAAAATGGCTGACAAGGTACTGTGTGCAAGTAGACATCAAGTCAGGATTGAAACCCAACTGATTTGGTGTTAGCTCAGTAGTAGAAACTTTGACTATCTTCATTCCACAGAGAGAAACAGCTAAATCTAGCATATTGCTTTTACGAATGTAAACTAATGCCAATCAGCCGGAGTGCTCCAATTCATTTTATGGTGCTTGCCACATATTACTCAGATGAGAGCCACCTCCTCACTCTTTGCATCACTTGTAATGGCTTCCATCTTGCTTTGATGTCTATGACCCCTATGAAATCAAATGCCTCTTGAGGCCAGCATTCAATTTCATAAGTATCATCGCATATATAAAAAATAAACTCTGTATCCTTGATTGGGTTGATTGGATCTGCATGCCCTGCAACTCTCTTATGTAGCACCATGTGCCTCTTCAGTACAGATGATGATCGGCAAACCTTGTTGCAAACAAGACAGATATTAACGATGAGGCAAGTTGGAATAGTTGGCTTGCTTCTGGTTCTTATGATGACTTTCCAGATGATTTATATAACTTGCCCTCGACAAGAGCATGCACTCACACACAACACATTTTCAAGACTTCAGGACATGCGCAGACATGACTCTCCAAAACTTCCTATGCTCTTAGCAGATTTACTCTCTTTGCTAAAATTTGTTCTACCATCCATTCATACAAACTCATCAGGTAGTTGACTCACTGCCTTCCCCTACCTCTGTTGCTCTCAGTTTGCCTTGTGAGGATTAAGTTTTCCAATCTGTCCTTCCTCAATATATTTCTAAGGAATTTCTGCTGTCTCTTTCTGTTTCTGAGCATAACTGTTTTTTGTTGCCATTTTCTTTAAGATTTCCTCATTGCTTACTCACTCCATCCATGGAATCTTCTGTATCCTTCTATAGAACTATGTCACTGTTACATCCAGTTTTCTCATCTGTGGAGAGATTGTTCAGCATTCACTGCCCTATAAGAGGATGGATATCACAAGCAATCCAACACTTTCTTTGTTTCTGTTATATTCCATGCTAATAGGAATATATACTTGACAAACATGGTGGATAAAATAAGTAAAGGTTTACTGTAAAAACCAATACAATAAGAATAAAGGTAACATTTATGCACAAGGTCATTGCAAGTCAATCCAGTAGTGATTGGAAGGTCAGTAGTTCTCGTGTAAGTCTGAGTTGTACTCAACAGATCCTAGCTAGTATATTTATTAACCTCCCCATGTGATCTGACATGGCACAGGGCCAAATTTAATGTGGGGTATCCAAGCTTGTAGGCCCAACCAAAAATTCCCCATAGACTCTGTATAAAATGGGGTCGGATGTGGCACAAGGCCAAATTTAACATGGGGTATCCGAGCCCATAGGCTTGGGCAAAAATTCCCCATAGACCCCATAAAAAACGGGGTTGGGTAGCTGTCTACCACCCCAGATGAGACTCTGCTCTTCAGCATAGCCTTGTCTGTGTTCCTCTCTGCCCGAAGACAGAGAGTTTGACAGTACAGCCAGAAAAGATTCCAGCTACACCCTGTTGTCCGTTGACTTACAGATACTTATAGGTAGTCACCACCTATAGTGTAGTCAGTTGTGGGGGTGACAGGTTATTCCATTACATCAGTTTCTAATGAATTTTTCTGCTTTTCAGGACTTTGCTTTGCTTTTGGAATGTCTTTTTCACTTAGTCCAATGTGTGTTTGGTTTTTGGTGTCACATTTTCCATCCCTAAATCCCTGTTCCGCCATCCACAGGCTTGTTAGGTATGTAACTTGCTGTTTCCCTCTGCCTCTCTTGCTTTCAGTATGTCTCATGAATATCAAATTCTTCAATCCATCTTTCCTCGTTATGTGTCTCAGAAGTAGACCACATGTACTTAAATATGGCTCTTTCTGGAAGACATAGTGTGAATTCCAAATTTTCTTAGACTGGCTTCCGACCAAGACAAGAGAGCCCAATATTTAGCACATAACTAGAAACAGATGGTTTCATGCCTTTTCCAAGGACATTAATATTTCCATTAGATTTTATGTTCACTCACATGCTGTAGATCTTACCTCGCTTAGGTCAGCGTTTTCCCACCTCAATCCAAAAAAGAAGACGTAGTATAAATCAGATTTATTTTTGTCTTTTTCTGTTTTCATTTCATACCCCACTCACTTGTTCCCCACACTCAGCTTTTTTCTTTTTTTTTTTTAATTCTTGTATTGCTTGCATTTTCTTTTGTTGCGTCAGTCTAGCCTGCATTTCCCGATGTTATGTTTATTTACATTTGCCTCCTTCGTGTATTTGTGTTCTGACTTTTCTTCTTACACACCCCATTCCATTTGTTTTTCATCTTTCTTTATTTTTTTTTTTTTTGCGGTTGAGACAAATGAAAAATAGAAACCACCTCACAAAAAACACACACACACAGACACACTTATAAAAGAAAACAGAAAAAAGAAGGTGGGAAAACAAACTAGAATTCTTTAAATGGTCAAGAGTTGACTGGAATTGTTTCTCTTTGCAAGGTGACCAGAAACAATGTCAGACTTAATTTATTATTTGCATGTTCGTTCATGATTTCCTGCTTTCTTTCGTAAAATGTCAGATTCAGTGGATGTCACATGAGCTACTCAATGATTCTCTGGCTATAAAAATGTCCAAGTTATTTTTTTTATATTAAACTGAATTATTTATCAGTTTATTAATTGTCAAATTGCCTGTAGGTTTCACCAGGAATCATGTCAAATTTAACTATCAGAAGAAAGAGACTGAGTGACATTTTACATGTTTGAGAAAGCTTCATATTTATCTATCTACCTATTTATCCCGGGCTATTCATATCTCAGTCTATTCATATCTATCTATCTATCTCAGTCTATTCATATCTATCTATCTATCTCAGTCTATTCATATCTATCTATCTATCTCAGTCTATTCATATCTATCTATCTATCTCAGTCTATTCATATCTATCTATCTATCTATCTCAGTCTATTCATATCTATCTATCCCAGTCTATCTATCTCAGTCTATTCATATCTATCTATCTATCTATCTATCTATCTATCTATCTATCTATCTATCTTCTTTCTTAGTCTCTTCATCTTTGCATAGCTCAATTTTTTATCCTTTTAAACATTGTTTTAGTGTATATTCATATATGAGTAGACACTCCATTTATTTATTAAACAGTTATTTATTTTTGTCTACCAGCCTGAATATTCAAGAAATCTTATTAAAAAAAATATGTGCTCTCCAGGAGGATTTTTTTTCTTTAATAAGATTCCTTGAATATTCAAGCTGATAGGCAAAGATTAATAAATATACTGTTTAATAAATAAATGGAATGTTTATTCAAATATGAGTATCTACTAAAATAAAGTTTAAAGTAATAAAATCTGTCGGATAAAAATCCATTACTTCTTTAGAAAATAATCTCAATCTCAGTTTGTTCACACACATATATATATATATATATATATGCAGAATTGTATCATCTGATTCCTTTTTTCAATCTATCTACCAATTCTTTCATATTTATCTATCTGTTTATTAATGTGTTAGCCTGTTCATGTTAGTCAATCTCAATCTTTTCATATATATATCTATATCATTCTACCTATCTATCTATGAAAACCCTTTCATATCTTCATCCTGGGTATGACAATAAACTACAAATGGCAGCAAGGCCTCTGGAGGTTTTGAGGAGTGTGGAACAACCACTTAATTACAGTTGTTCCTAGGTCCACTCTCACCCAGGGTAGCAGCAGCTTTTATGGTCTCAGCTATGGGCAAAACTAAACACCCAAACTGGGGTCAAAACATGAAAATATAAAAATACACTTGAAAAAATTACCAGAAATACATTTTTTTGGTGGGTGAGAACTACCAAAGCACACAAGAAAATAAAATTTTGGCATTAAATGACCCATAAAGAGTTGACATGCCATTAAGTAAACGAAACTACTCCAACCTTGCATATCTATCTGTTCATACCTACTCACCTACCTCAGTTCATAACTCTCTCAGTCTGCCTATCTATCTATCTATCTATCTATCTATCAGTTTATTAATATGTTAGTCTGTTCATCTTTGTTTATCTCAATCTCAATATGTTCATATATATGTCTGTATCATTCTATCATTTTTAAATAGTTTATCTATCTACATGAAAGAGGGGAAGTGATGTATGTAAGTGCATGAAATGAAAGCTCAGTATATGATTATCTTGTTCTCCCTCCAATCTATACATCTCTATAAATTTAACTTGTTTGCCTATGATATAGAATCATGGGAAATTTGTGGAAGTGAAAAAATGTGGAGTTCTTTTCATTTGCTAAGTCAACTTGATGACTGACATTATTTTTCTGAAATGAGAACATAATAAAAACAATTGAAAATACAGCTACAGATTTTAAAAGGCTGATGCACTATGACCGAGCCCTCAAAAAACAGCCATAAACCTGCATATATATTTAAACAACTTCCTTTGTCTATATATTTATTTCTGTTTTCTAAACAAACAATTTCAATACTAAACCTTTCTGCTTCCTGTTTGGTATTCTAACCATAAACAATTTGCTTGTTACAAAACAAGAGTTTATTTATATCAGACAGCTACTTTGGAACTGACTGACTTGTTGGTGAGTCATAATTGAGGATCTGGTTCTTCATCTCCAAATTGTCTTTTAAAACCAAGCAACATCTGGTGAAATGTTACTAAAGACTTCCAAACACTGTCCTCTACCAGAGAAAATTATTTTATAATTCCATCTCTTCTGATAACAGTATTTTTTTTTCTTTTGGGTGTTGGGTGAGCGTGTTATAAGTCACTCAGGTTTTCAAAACTGATCCAGTCATTTTTAGAAATAGATTCCGGAGAGATTTAAAATGAAATGATTGCTATGATGATCATTTTCTCATTTTATGGTATCTGACATTTATTAAGCAAAATATCATATTACAGATATATTTATCCACAAGATTTGAAAGGTATATTTGAAACTTTGAAATTTCTGATTGTTTCACTTTGAACCCCGTTTGAATTAGCAGAAATTCTTGACCATCAAAGCTGCTAGTTTAATACTGGGAAAATTATACAAATTGCATGATTTTTTTTTATTGATGCTTTGTGCATTGTGGTATAATGGATATTGGCTCAAAATTAGAAATTGGAGAGCCAACTTTGAATTCCAGTCAGGTTCATTGCATTCACTTACTGTTATAGTGGAACACACCTATTCTATAGTTAATAGACTCTCCCACCTATAATAAGTAGGAGTAGTAAGAGTAACAAGTCAGTCGACAGTGGGTCGCTCAGTTAGCTGGTCAGTCAGTCAGTCGATGTCAGACGACCGTTAGTCGGATATTAAAGTATCAGCCACCACAACTAGATTACTGCGTCATTAGCTATTATACCAAGTTCCTAACATTTTGTACGTTGAACCTATTTTAGGACCGACTTAGTACAAATACAAGCCTCCACTGTGAAACCACTATATAACACTTACACACAAATACCCTTGAAAAAGTTTTCCTTCAGTGACTGACATGTGACCTTCTCAAAATTTGCGCAGTCTTGATGAACTCTTGATGACCTATTTGCAACATACTAGCCCAATTCTTTTGTCACATGTGAACTCTCTATATTACAGTGTTGTGCCTTTCTAAGCATGAATTCATTATTTGCACCATCTTTGGAAAGTGCCTGAAACCATAGCACAGGTTGGCTTAACCCTTTGGAATGAAATTGGGTAGATAGAAATGTTTGGAAATTGCCCATAGTTGTGCTATCACAAAGTCACAAGTCATCATGACTGAGGGTGTGAGTGTAATGACCTTGTTTTAGCTGTTAATCATGTCAGATTATGTGCCCTCTCCCAGAAATTGAAAATATGGTCTAACTCAAATGAGGCCAAAAGAAATTAGCAACCCAGCTTTGGGACACAATTTTAGATTTGGCGTTTCTCCCCTCTACACTGGTTTCTTGGTATTTTTTGTTGTTCTCTTCCCCGTATCTGCTTCATCGTTTGTTGTTCCTGCTACAACTGTATGTATGGTACGGTGTACCCCAAGAAAGCTGTCTCTCATCTCTGCGATGTTCTATTTATAATGGAAAATCACCAATCACCTGCCCAGATGATAGATATATGAACACTTCAAAATGGAACACTAACATACCCAGATGTCTCTCCTCGTGATTCCATCCAACCACGCTAAAATTATACATGATTGCTAATGAATGAATTTCTTGTAGGAGAACAAAGGAGAAGGGTCTCTTTTGATGGAGCGATGTACTCACCTTCTCTCAAATCATAGTCCTGCATGCCAGACAAAAACAAATTCCCTCGAGAATAAGGCAAGTCTTGTTCATCATTTCTACTGCCATTCAACTCCTGTTCTGGTTCATTATGCCGGCCACATCAGCAAAGTAGCAGCATAAACCACAGTTGGGCTCTGTGACAATCAAACAAACACAAATGTGCCTGTGCAGGAATCTGCAATGGGGATTGGCAAGCTGACCTAGAATATTGGTGTGCGTGGAAATGAATAGCTGGTTAGATATATAAGTGGAAAAAAAGTGATCTTTATGTTGATGTAACTACACATATGCATGAAAAAAGGAGACACTGAAATTTTAACCTTTTGAAAAATTTTTTTTCTTATTTGATTCTGTTTCATAAGTGAATTCTATTGTGTATTAGACATTGTTTAGTTTATCTACAAAATTTAAAATTACCATTCTTATGTCTTCAACGATTTCCCTTTGGTACATAATTGTAACTGATGGCTACATTTATATTTCCCTCCTCCCCCAATAAATACATATATATATATATTATATATATATATATATATATATATATATATATATATATATATTTTACACATGCTCTATCTCTGATATTGAGCACTTTTATCCATAAATATAGCAGATCTTAAGACTATATTTCTTCATATATATATATATATATATATATATATATATATATATATATATGAAGAAATATAGTCTTAAGATATATATATATAATTCAATCAGTAATTTTTTTATTCAGCATTATTTTTTATTACTATGAACTTTATTTTTAGGGGCTATCAATTCAAATAACTGTACCCACAAAAATGTTTAGTAATAAAAAACAAATCCATTAATAAAAACGTTTTATTTGGTTGAGCTAGCTCGGGCGTTCATGAGTTTATCATCATCCTAGCAATCAAGGTTGTCAGGTCATTAAGGTGGCATTCTCTATCATAACATAGCTGGTCAATGTAGGTAATTCCTGGGTGACCCGCTCATCTTGTGCCATGGCTAGGTGTCTAGAGCAGTAGATCTCTTGCAAGTTCCTGTTTTGCTCACCAGCAATGTCCTGCAAAGTGCTTACCTTATTATAATGAAGTCCTTTTAGAGGAAGAAATGTATTACATAGAATGTTTTACCACTGTATCATTCACTTACCTGATCAAACACTGGCAGTTGATCTCCCCCCCCCCACTCTGATGCTCTAACACACAGTGGGGGGGAAAAACTGGCTGGTTACACTCAATGCCTTGAAAACCAAACTAATTACATTCTATCATCACCAATCAGACCCTGATGATGAATGAATGTTCCCTCAGGTTGGACCTGTGCCTTGAGCAACTATTGGGCCATTAACTCAACCCAGATCTGACATCGAACACATTCATATGATCCATCGCTAAAGATACTGAACAAATGTACTGTACTGCTCCAGTAAGTATCTGACTCCTCATGCTATCCTCTAATTTACAAGGGTCATCTCAGGCCTAAAATGGAATACTGTTGCCATATTTGGACAGAATCTGCCTAGTCCTCACTTTCCAGTCTTGATAGAATCGAAACACAGAAATGTATCCTTGTGGTTGACAAATTATTTTCAACCCTACAACCACTTTCTCACAGATGAAATGTTGTAAGCCTCGCACTGCTTTATTGCTATTTCCATGGAAAGTGATCAAACAAAACTACATATTTTCACCTTCATGGCTAAAACCTGTCATGTTACCCACATTGCAGTGACCCACTCTCATTTCCTCATATTGCAGTGACCCACTCTCATTTCCTCACATTCCATTGGTGAGAAGTAAGTTTTCACTCAAGCAGCTTTCTCCAGCAAACCACTGCTCTGTGGTACCAAATTCCAACAGGGTATTTTTCCACTCTCTACAATGGTTAACTTCCCCACATATCCACATCAACTGTTCCTCTTACTCTGTAACCCTCTGCCCCAAATGACTCTTGAGTCTTGTACAGAGTGAACCTCACTGGAAAAAAAAAACAAAAACACACACACACAGAGAAAGGTAGTGTCATGAAAGATGGCAAAAATTGTAAATGCAAATAAAACTGTTTATAAAATAGAAGTAGGTATTTTTATAAGTTTTTAATATTCTAAAGTGAAAAATTTTCTGAAACAGATTCCACAAACTGTTAAAAGCCTTCTATTACCATGGATACCATTTTTTTTTTTTAAACTGGAACTACTTTTCACATTCTGACAATTTTTTCCCAGAAAAAATATCAGAGATTACCGTTTCCAATAAATAAAGATTGAATTTACAAGTAAATGGAAAAAATAAATATTTTCAATTTGGTTTAATCTCATATCTATTATGTTTTTTTGTTTTTTTTGCCTCTCCTGTGATGTCTGCATCAGAAGTAATGGCCACATCAAGGGGAAAAGAAAGGTCAAAGAAAGTAAAGGGGTAGAAGGTTGACATCAGAGATTTACATTGTGAGGTGATGGTGAAAAAGAGTAAAAAGTTAAAATGCCTAAATTCAGGTTAAGTAAAAAACAAAAAGCCAAAAAACATCAACCATCCAAAGCTTTATAAGGTTTGGTTGATATCTCTCAAGAATTATCAAGCTACAATGACCTCTTATCTACATTTATAATGTACAGGGTGGTACAAAAGTTTTGTCACCCCAGACAAAATATAATTTTCTATTTCTGATGGCTGACACGAAAAGGATGGTGTTCATACAGACCTTCTCAATGTGTGACAGCTTCAATGAAAGTGAATAAACTGAATCCACTACATGTGTTTTGTATTAATCTTATCACTTGTTCCATTATTCTCATTGATAGGGGTGACAAAACTTTCGGACCAGCCTGGACAAAAAAAATAGCCAAAAACTCATAATCCACAACTATAAAATCTAAAAATTAAACTTTTTTAATCATTTCACCCCAAGCAAATCAATAAAACCACTAAGATGCAAGGGGTTACTGGGAGTGAAAGAGAATGAGAAAACTTTAGTAAGGAGAAAGAACAATAAAAGAAGAGAATTCAGGAAGACAGAAGATGGTGATAATGCCACTGAGACGCAAGGGGTTACTGGGAGTGAAAGTGAATGAGAAGACTTAATGAGGAGAAAGGACAATAAAAGAACAGAATTCAGGAAGACAGAAGATGGTGATAATGCCACTGAGACGCAAAGGGTTACTGGGAGTGAAAGTGAATGAGAAGACTTAATGAGGAGAAAGGACAATAAAAGAACAGAATTCAGGAAGACAGAAGATGGTGATAATGCCACTGAGACGCAAAGGGTTACTGGGGAGTGAAAGTGAATGAGAAGACTTAATGAGGAGAAAGGACAATAAAAGAACAGAATTCAGGAATACAGTTGATGGCAATAATGCCACTGAGACGCAAGGGCTTACTGGGAGTGAAAGAAAATGAGAAGACTTTAGTGAGGAGAAAGAACAATAAAAGAACAGAATTCAGGAAGACAGAAGATGGCGATAAAGCCACTGAGACGCAAGGGCTTACAGGGATTGAAAGAAAATGAGAAGACTTTAGTGAGGAGAAAGAACAATAAAAGAACAGAATTCAGGAAGACAGAAGATGGCGATAAAGCCACTGAGATGCAAAGTCTTACTGGGATTGAAAGAGAATGAGAAGACTTTAATGAGGAGAAAGAACAATAAAGGAACACTTTGCAGGATGGCGATAGATATTGCATTTAAATTTTTGAAGATTGTAGGTAAGAAATTGGAAGAGAGTTACACAGAAAAGAAACTATTAAAATAGAGCTGATTACATTTAGCCAATTCAACAGTAAAATGATAAAACCTATTTTCTAATCTAGTAGTAAATTTATGTTGTTGAAGAACCAAGGAGGAAAGCTAATTAGAACAATTGTGACAAAAATATTTATAGAAAAGGTAGAGGGAAGCCATATTGCAGCAATAGGAAAGTGAGTGAAGTTGAGATGCCAGATCGACAGATAACATTACAAATACTGCTTTAGATTTTCTTGAGAATCTTGAGACATAGTGATTTTCCAAGCATAGTTTATATGTGGTACAAGGCCGAGAGTAGGGGGTACCCAGTGAGGATTGAACTCACTACTAAGTTATAATTGTTCTAGAGAGACAAGCTTGCTAACCCTTACACTGCCTCGAGGTGCCCATAGAGAATCTTGAGATATGTAGCAGGAACACCAGACTAGATATGGCAACAGTATTCAGTGCATGGACAAATGGAAGATTTGTAACTGTGAAAGATGGATTCTGATAAGAAACATTGTCTGGCTTGACACAGGGAACCAACTTTCTTAGCAGTAGATCTAGCAATTGATTCAATATAATCACTCCATGTCAGTGAACCCAAAAAGGTGCAATTAGTTGCTCTCCTTGAAGTTAGTATCAGTACCTATATTCCTGAATACTGTGGACAAAAACATCATATTGATATATACTAAGCTGCTTTGTTTAGTCTGGCACAATAGATATTTCTCATAATGGTGAGTTCAACAGCAAGACCTCTGATCAGGGGACTGGAGATTTTGAGGACCATGGAACTACCTCTTAATTGCTGCTGTTTCCATCTCCATCTTGACCTGGAGTGGTAGCACCTTTTAGAGTCCCAGCTATGAATGTATAAAAATAAATTTTTATAGTAAAAATACCAGCAATATTTTTTTATGTAAAAAAATTACCAACAGTAATTATTTATAGTAAAATGACCAACACACATATTAACAAATTGTAGCAACTTCACCCAGATCCATTTAAAATACTACCAAACAACTAACATGAAAGACATTCATGACATTAATCCATATATCATACAATTTCTTAAAACAAACTGTATTCCAAAATATAACTTCAACAAAACGCACATTACCGTCTCTAGTAATTATGCCCACACAAATATGTATATGCACAAAAGCTGAGTATCATCTACCTTGTATTCAATTGTGAAAGCAGAATAACATATCATCTTTATTACTTCCAAGTTCCGAAGAAAATTAAATTTTGGCATTAAATGACCCATAATGTTATATACCATTAAACAAACAAATAAAATAATGTCATATGCCATTAAACAATAAAATGAAATGTTATATGCCATTAAACAAACAAATGAAATCAATCAGCTCATAATGGTGAGATTAGACATTTCTATACAGGTAACATTCAACATCCATTGATCAGTGTTACTGTCAGTTGAAATTTATAAAATATCCCTCTTAAAACAGGTTTCTGGAAAATTGGTTTCCTTCCTAAATCCACTTACCATTATCACACTTCCTGGTTATTGATGGGGGCTTCATTCATAACCTTTCATTTAAGTTGTAGAAAGTCATTATCTTGATTATATCATTATGTTCTC
>CAHIKZ030005404.1:2090000-2110000 GCA_903632075.3 Acanthosepion pharaonis | reverse complement strand
CAGGGTGGTAGTGCCTGTTAGGGTCCCAGTTATGGACAAATAGTGAACACCCAAACAAAACACTATGAAAGTACAAAAATACATTTTTATATAAGAATAATTACCAACAATACATATTTATATAAGAAAAATCACCACCAATAGATATTTATAATAAAATTACCAACAATGCAATTTTATAGTATAATTACCAACATCATATTTTATAGCGAAATGACTAACAATATATTTTATCTGTAACTGAAGGCATACAATTTCATTCAAAATATATTTAGTTGTAGCAATAAAATTGTGGTCAAAATATTTAGATTTCAAGATTAAATAACCCATAGAGGCTGATATGCTGCTAAGCAAATTCAACGAACCACCTATCAAATATGCAAGACAATAGATGTAATATGCACTGTTTAAATAGAAATGGAGTGTCTATATCAAATAAGTAGTATCCCCACTTATAATAACATTTGAAGTAATACGTACATACATACAGATACATGATAGGATAAAGAACAATATATATATATATATATATATATACACACACACGTGTGTATATATATATATATATGTATATATATATATATATATATATATATATATATATATATATATATATATATATATATATATATATATATATATATATATATATATATATATATATATATATGCATATATATATATGCATACATATACACACACACACACATATATATACATATAGAGAGAGAGGTAGAGATAGAAAATTCTGATCTCTGCTGATATTTTAATAAAGAGAAACTTGTTAGATTGAGATCTATTTCCTACTTGTTCTTTATCCTATCATTTTGTCAGATTCTTATTCAGTCTCTCTCTCTCTCTCTCTATATATATATATATATATATATACAAGTAAAGTAAGAACAAATTGGGTATTATTCAACTGTATGTAACATTTAATTTAATAGAAGGCTCAATACAGAGTAGAGGCAAATAATATTTATTTTAGGGTAGTAAAACAAAAACATGTGTAACTGCTGTGATGATTTTTTATGTTTTTGTTTTAATATCCTAAAATAAATAATATTATACAATATATATATATATAAAAACTTCTTTATCATAATTTCTTTCTGCTTCTGTTGAAATCTTTATTTTTATATGTTTTGAGGTATGAGAAAATGAAATCTGATTATTTTATGTGAAGAAATCATTTCTTCTGTTTGAGTAGCAATGTTTATGCCTAAAATCTTACCAAACTCTTTATTTCCACCACTTGAAACTGTAAATTCTTCCCTGCCAAATTTTATGCTCAAGAGATTATTCTTTGTCTTTTTTGAAATTTACAATTTTTATTTTACTTGCCATGTGTCTTCCAATATCTCCGACTTAATCGAGTGAAGCAGAGACCTTATTTCTACAAAGCTGGCGAACCCTCCTACTGATTTCACCTGGTTGGATCCATTCTCTAAGAACAACATTGTCATTATCAGCTCAGCTCTTTTGTATTCTTTATCTCCAAGTGGATTCTGCCTCTCGATTCTAACTTGATCTGTTTGTATAACTAAATAGGCCAAATCTCTTGGCAAGCAATTCTGTACATGGAAAACCAAGAGCAAAGGGATTTGATATGTATGTTGTTATTCAAGCAGTGTCAAGTGATCATGCACTGACTCAGCGTTCTTCACTCCACAAGAAATTTAACTTTCAGATGAACACAACACTTTTGTCTTCAAAAATAATGAAAACTACAATATTTGTCTTGCAATAAACAACACCCTGATGATAACATTGTGTTATGTTGAAAGTACTCTGAATAAAAGAAATATATATCAACACAGCGATTTTCTCTTGTCCTTCAATAATGACACCAAAAAGCTTATCGTGAATATGAAAAGATCCAAATGAAAATAAGTAGACAGAACATGTCTAAATTATTCAATGAAACATGTCTCAATATATATATATATATATATATATATATATATTCTGTTTATACATTATTTTTATAGATATAAATATTTAAGTAAATGCTCTATTTATAATAAACAGTATTAACTACACTTACCAGTCTGAATGTCTGAGAAATTTCATAGAAAATATGTGTTTGCCAACAGGAATCGAACCTGTATCCTACATGGAACTGTCATTTGGCCTGATATAGAAGACTTGATATTATGTAACAGTTCCATACTCTTTTCTTTGTTTCTAACAAAATTCTCCTGTTGCTTAATACTTTGCTGAGCTTTAGTACCAATCAAAAACAACAAAATTATATATCGGTTGGCACTACCTTTGGTGAACAAAGGCTCTGTGCATTTTCTAGGATCCCAATAGCATATCAACACTCATATGCTGAAATTTAAATATTTTGAACACAATTTTATGGCTTCAGCTAAATATATTTTGAATGCAATTGTATGCCTTCAACCAAAGATAAAATCTATTGTTAGTCATTTTTCTTTAAATATGTATTATTGTTAATTTTAATTTAAATAAGTATTGTTGGTTGGTTGATTTTGTTTAGTGGCATATCAAGCTCTTTGGGTTATTTAATACTGAAATTTTGTATATATTATATGTAGAAGGTATGTTTTTTTAGATATATAGTTTGTAGATAATAAAATGTATTGTTGGTAGTTTTACTATAAAAATGAATTTTTATGTTTTTTGGTGTTGCATTGATTGTCATTTTACTATAAAAATCTATTGTTGGTCATTTTATTATAAATGTACTGTTGATTTGTGTTTGGGATTCACTATTTGCCCATTGCTGGGACCCTAACCGGTGCTGCCACCCTGGGTCAGGGTGGACCCAGGAAGAACAGCAATTAAGAGGTGGTTCCACATTACTCAAAACCTCCAATTTCACAATCAGAGGCCTTGCTACTAGATGTAATTTATTTTCATATCCAGGACACATAAATAGAAAGAACACCCAGTGAAAGGAAAGAGAGATGAACATGGAAAGCATAGGTTAACTGGGAGTTTTGATTTTTATTACTCCTTTACCCCTTTGATCATTTAAAATGGATGAAGCTTTACTTTTTTTTTCTTTTGGAACATGATGCACAGGAAGTAGGTAGATTATTATTATATAGATATGTAAGTGGCAAGGTAGAGTAATGGATAGCTGCTCATGTTGAGGAATCAAAGAGCTGAGTTTGAATTCCAGTTAAGTTTCTTGCATTCACTTACATTCAAATACCTTTTGGAAAGGTATGAATCCATCTTTTCTCCACCTAGCTATGGGTAAATAGCAGGACAGTCTTGGTCCTATAGCCTTGGGTAGCAATTGGTACAGGAGAAGGACAAATCTGAATTCCAAACCTAAGGAGGGTCATTTTGGGACCTATGTGCACCAGTTCTCTGTATTTGGTTCTTCCAAAAAACTTTGTTGGTTCTACACAAGCTTTCACTACTATAATAAAAAATCATATGTGCAAGTAGCTGTTAGTGATTGTCACACTTCCATGCAATCTTCAAACCATATACTATATAAATATATCAAATATTAAACTTCAATGATTATGGTGCCTCTGGAAAAAATATTTGGCTTAATCCAATCATTCCTAATAAATCAGGTAATAAAGATTGTGTTGAACAGACACACTTCTAGTTCATTTCACATTAATGCAGGAATCTCTCTGTCCTTGGACCCATGTTGGTTCTTATCTTTATCAGTGGTGCACACTGCAAGTGGAGTGGCCATGTTTACACTGTAACAATGACCCAGAAAATTTGCGTGATCAAGCTCAAACTTTGATCATGTGACCACAATAGTACCAACTATAAGCACATATGAGCAGAAGTCAGTGTGACAAACCTAAATCTCTGTTATGGTGAAATTGTGGATAATTTTTGACTTATGCTCATGAATACACTGTTTTTAACTGCTCGTGGAAGTTCCATATATTTTTTCCTGAACATTGGCTAATGAATTGACAAGCTAGGTGATTTCTCTTCCATTCTTCTTTCTATCAAACACTTTCTTTCCCCCCACCGATCAAAAACTCAGCTCCTGTACTCTGTCTGACTTTTTTCTCCACTTAACGTGCTATCAAATTATAAAAGATTGTTTCCATTTGTTCATTAAGCATTTGTGCAAAGCTATTGATTCTGCCTGGCAATGTGATGTTTTCTTTTCCTCTTCTCACCCACACTGCCAGTCCCCACACTCAGTTAATGGCATTGCTTCATTAAACCTAAGGAAACCAGTTGGGTATGTACAGGTTTCATTCAGAGAGTCTGCTGCAACAATTGCATGCAGGTTTCCATGTAAGTTACACTTCCCTGGGCAACCATCTTAATTTGTGTCGTTCACTTTGAGTTGCCTGCATCCTGTTGGAGATTGTATCCACTTTGTGGATTCATTAAATAAGAACATGCCTTAATTTCATACGAGAGGAGATCAGAGTGTCCACTAGCTTAAGCAGTGGTTGAAACAACAAAGATACCATTGTTTACACTATTTACATGCTGTCTATTGTCATCTTTGTTGTTGTTATCACAAAGGGATTATAGCCTAGTGGCTTAAAGAGTTCATTTACTTAGTGACATAATAATTACGAGTTCAATCCCTAGGGCAATGTGTATTTAGATTCAGTGGAAACAAGGCGAACAATAATTGAGCAGTACTAAAAACAAGGGGAGGCATTCTGGAGTAATGGATACCAGCTTGGATTGAGGAATCAGAGAGCTGAGTTTGAATTCCAGTCGGATCTATTACATTCATTTACGTGCTAATATCCTTGGGAAAGGTATGAATCCTCTTCTTCTCCCAGCAGCTATGGGTAAATAGACTGGGTTCTATAGTCTTGGATGGCAACTGGTCTAGAGGAAGGAAAACTCTGTATTCAAACCAGCCTGGAGAAAGTTGGGCTCCATCAGGCTATATTAGCCAAAAAACGCCACTTCTGCTGCAGCTGCAATACATGGGGTGCCCCTACAACCCTGATAGGTCACAAGATTTGTGATTGTGACTAAAAACAAGAACTAGATGAGATATCCCTAGAACAAGAATAGTCTACTCCCATAGATTAAATAAAGGGTTCAGTTCAGAATTCTCTGTAGGTTACCGAGAGCGGCATACATCTGATGAAGGCTGGAGAGAACAACAGCTGAAAAATTGCGATAATAACAAAGATAATACTTTGCATGTAAACAGTGTAAATTATGATAACTCTGTATCCCAGAAATTAAGACAGAAACAAAGATAGCAGTTTAAATGATTGATCAGATATTGATAATACTTTTGTGACACAGGCTGTGAAGTGGTTAAATGATAATTCAGGGCAGAAAAGGCGTTAAGCACAAAATTAAATATAAACTGGAAGATAAGAATGGAAGATATTTTCCCTGATAATGTAGAAGGGAAAAAAGAGCCATCTTGATTATCTCCCCCTTATGAATTGGAACAATGCGCCAAATGCTTACTTTTTTTTATCTAGTGAAAATCTGGCATACAGGTAAAACAAATTGGGAAATGGCTTTCTCTCTTTCTTGGGAAATTAGAAAAACACATGTCATTAGTGGGAAAGGAGACAGACAGGAATTATATTTTCATTGGCGAAAATGAATTGAGAAATGAAAACAGTGAATGAATCCACTGTGAAGTTTAGGATTATGAAAATTGATCCTGTCATGACAGGCAGGTGGTCTGGTTTGTTTTTGCTAAGACAGCAATCGCTCAGCCCAAGGATGGAGAACAGCTTGTCTCTTTGTTGAGAATTTAGGTAAACAAATAGATTTTCTTTGATGAAAGCAAATTGTGTAATAATTTTATCTATCACTTGGAAGGTTAAATGAGAACACAGTGGTTTTGTTTTCATTCTTGTTGGACAGAGGTAATTCCAGGGAAGTAGAAGGAAGATTTTATAAACAGAAAATATATTAAATATTTGTCGGATTGAATCCATTTCCTATGTTACACGTGTATATGTATTATTACATATATATAAAATTAAGGATTTTCTTTGTGGATTTCAGACTAAGCTGGTAGTTGCCAAGCATCCACGACATTCAAAATTCTTTATTGATGTGAGAAAGTAAAATTCCATTGATGCTAATGTCTATTGAAATTATGAAAACTTGAATTGTCAGTTATTTCCATTGACCATGAAGTCATGTCTGCTTCTTTCAATTAGATTACCAACTTTCTGTTGGTATTTTCTGTTCATAAAGTAATTGCTGCTAACAGAATGAATAAAGAGATTTCATTATATATGCTCAATGTTGACATTGTCTTCAGTTCTAAATGATTGTTTGTCTTCTTTCAAACAGTATTATTCCATTATATCTTGATTGCTTTAACAATACATATCATTGATAATTTTGACCTAGTAGTCTCATTTCCGTTATGCTGATTACCAATTCAATCTATGATTTCTCTGGCTTTCCTAATGTCCTCGGAAGTTCTTACATGTGATATTGTTATTATTTGGTGAATCATTTGAACTTCTTCTACTTCTTCTATAGGTCATGTCCACTCAGGATATAGGCAATCATAGCTCTCCACAACTTTGTAGCTCTTAGTAATTTTTTCCTTTACTATCTCTCCCAGTCAAAATGCTAGACATAGGTTCAGTTGGTACAAGGGTCAAAATGTTAGATATATGTTAGGCAGGGTTTGCAAAAGAGTCAAAATATTTCATAAGTTTTTTTTTAAGATAATTCCCATCTCATGACAAATTATTTGATCACTAATTTGAATTAATATTTTTTTTTTAATCAATTCACCCCAAAGAAGGCAAATAATGCCACTAAGATGCAAGGGGTTACTAGGAGTGAAAGAGAATGAGAAGATTTTAGAAGGAACTGGAAGCCTAATCCTAAACAGGAAACAAGGGATAAACCTCTACTCCTGTTCAAAAGACCAGGAAAGAGTGTGAATCAGATGATGGATAAATCTATCTACTATCATGAACTTGTATAATTTAATAATCCTGTCAGATATTAATATATGCAGTTTTATTTTTTAAGTTGTATTCTTCTTTTTTAATAACAATAAAAGATAAACAATATTTAGGAAAGACCTAATTGCTACTGATTATTTTTTTTAAATATTTTTATTAACAGAATAATCTTTAATTCTGTAAAA
The DNA here is from genome assembly GCA_903632075.3 of Acanthosepion pharaonis. Taxonomy (NCBI): domain Eukaryota; kingdom Metazoa; phylum Mollusca; class Cephalopoda; order Sepiida; family Sepiidae; genus Acanthosepion; species Acanthosepion pharaonis. The sequence continues at coordinate 2,102,922 of CAHIKZ030005404.1, read as the reverse complement.
CCTGTTGCCAACATTCCTTGCTTGAATCCAGTTAGTCATGGGCAAAGGTTTCAATATTACTCATATTTTAAAAATAACATAATTCCATAATTATTACCATGGCTTAAATTTTCAAGCAAAGATTTTGGAGCATTTAACACATTTAACACAATTATTTCAAGCTCTTCCATCGTGGCTGCAGAAGAGAAATGTAGCATCATTGGGTTTGCAATGGTGAAAATTTAGGAGTGCAATATTCACAATACTTTCCTTGTCCCTTAGAACAGTTTCATCTGAAATGGTCTTGCAATTGTTGATTAAAACAGAACAAAACGAAGGTCATAGGTTTTTTTTTGGGGGGGGGGGGTTAGAGTTTCCCTCTTCTGGGGGGGGGGCATAACCTTGAGTTCCTACTGTCATAATAAACAATTATGTCTGTCAAACTTTGTCTAAACTACCTCATTGCTTTGAGATACTTATATATTTTTTTACAAAACTTACATTGCTCGCTGATTTTTTTTTTATACTATTATTCATTCAAAAAGTCCCAAGAGCCGCTCAGTGTAGAGGTTAATGAATGAAGTTGTAGTTGCAAGGCTGTACAACGAGGGAGTAAGAAGTGCATATTATAAGGATATTTAGGATAAATTACAGCCAACCCTAGATCTGAAGTGGTTAAGGTTGTAGTGATCAGGGAAGCACCCTCTCGGGAGTCTATTCTACAAAGTAACAGATCTGGAGAAGAGGTTGCCATTGAAATTTAAATAGATTTTTAAGACATTGTGAAATGTTGACCCCTAGTGTTTGTGTGTGCTATTTCAAAACCATTGCAGACATATAGTGGCATACAGCAGGACATGTTTTTTGATGTATTTTATTATATTGCATGTTGGGGTGGGTGTAGTTTTAGCTTAGTGTGAACTTTATAGTGTCCAGACAAAAAACCAAAATAGTATTGCCATGAAAAATTGCCATGAATATGTAAATGCTCAGCAAATAGCTGAAATGTTTTCTTTTTCCAACATGGGTCAACACAGACAAGTAACAATGTTATAGTGAAAATGTTAATAACTGCAGAGAAGTTCAACCCCCACCTGAAAGAACCCCATTTCAGGTAGATACTTGCAAAATCTACCTTTTAACTCGTGTATAAACCAGATCTATGTCTACCTAACTATTAATTTCTTCTGATTTTTGTCTGATATTTGCTATTTGCCTGATGCTCTGTGACATATAAGACCACTTAGTAAGGTTTCTGTAATCAAATTCTTGAAATGACAAATTTATCTTCCTCACTACTAATCACATATTGCAGTTAAGAATAAATTTAGAATTCATTAACTTACCTTATTTTTACATGGTATTGATAGTTTCTGCACTGGATTAAACAAAAAATTCTATTCTATGACGACACACAGCTGTACAAGGTCTGATCAAAAAATATCAGGACTCTTTCTATGGTAACAGAGCTAAAGTCTGCTCCTTAATAATGTTATTCTTATTCTCTTTTACACTTAGGAATTCTGTGTGTTAGGGGCTTTATTGCCTTGCTTGGATAATTTAAATTTTTTTTTTTTTTTTTAACATAAGCCCATAGATATAACTGGATTAATATGTAAGTTCATTGTATATAAAATAGTATTAAATAAAACATTGTAAATTTGAATCTACACAGATATTTTTGTGCCACTAATTTCGGCTTTATTTGGCTATTCTATCCTAATTACTAAAGTAATTTTACAGGAATTCTGAATTTGTATTGTTGCATTAGATTGACCATTCATTCACTGACCAAGTTGTAATGTCAATGAAAAACTGACCTCCACCACTTGCTCCAAATATTAGATTGAGTCATAAGTAATTTCTGTGTTTGGTAACCAATTTTAATGAGAAATTTATCTTCCTAATCATACATAGCTGTTAAGAATAGAATTGGAATACATTAACATACCTTAGTTTTTGCACTTTAGTGACAGTCTCATTTCACCCCAAGCAAGACAGTAAAGCTACTAGTACACAGGGAGGGGGGTTACAGGGAGCGAAAGTGAAAGAGAATAAGAAGACTGAGAATGGGAACGATTGAGGAAAGGACAAAAAATAAATGGGGTTCAAGAAGGCTGATGATGATTGGCATTGCATTTAGAGTTTTGAAGATTGTAGTTATCAGGGAAGCAAGAAATCAGAAGGGAGTACCACAGATGGGAAGTGTAGGAAAAGGAACTTTTGGAGCTGGTTACATGTAGCTAGTGGCACACTTAAATTCATGTAGTTATGGCACCAGGAAAAAAAGCTTGTCAAATCAGTTGCCATGAAAATATTTGTAGAAAAGAGCCACACCCCATCAGTGAAAAAGTGACTGAAGTCGAGATGCCTGATCAGGATCAACAGATCCTTCTTTGAATTTTGTCAAAAATCTTGAGATATACGGCAGGAGCACCAAACTAGATTTCAATGCAAATTCGAATGGTAGATTTATAAATGTGTTAGATGGATTCTGATGAGAAAAATTTTCTAGCACAACACAGCGAACCAACTTTTAAGCTGTGGGGGTAGATTGTTCTTGTTCCGCTATCTATATCTGGGGATATCTCATCTTGTTGGTTTTTGTTGTTGCTCTTTTTAGTGCTGCTCAGTTATTGCTCACCCTGTTATCACTAAGTCTAATCCTGTACTCTCTGGTCCAGGATTCAAACTCATAATTGCTATGTCACTATGTATTACAGATTTAGAATCCGTGGAAATGGGGCAAGCGGTAGATGAGCCATACTAAATAAGAACATGATGAGATATCTTTGACAGAGGGACAAGAACATTCTAACCTTGTAGATTAAATAAAAGCTTCAGTTTAAAATTTGATAGTTACTTGGTTCAGCAGACAGCTGAAGAAATGTTAAAAATTTTGTTTTCAATATAAACTCAATCAATGGGCCAGTTAGTATTATTTAGTGTAAACAGAGAAGATGATACTAAATAACAAATCCTTAGATATGGAGCACTAAACAAGAGTAATCCCTCCTCCTCAACATATATTAAATGAAGGGTCCAGTTCAAAGTTCCCTGAAGCTTACCCAGATAGACAGACTTGATAAAGACTGCAGACTACTACTCCTATGATTTGTTTCTTCAAGACCTTGGAGTTCATGGTTCTCTACAACCTTCTGTCCTTTGTAGCTCTTAATAAATATTCTCTTTTTGTTATCTCTCCTAAATCCTGTTCTGCCATCCATTTACTAGGTAGGTTATGGGTTGTTTTCCTCCATTGCTATTGTCTTCAGTATGTACTGTGAGTATCAAATTTACCATGCCCTCTTTCCTCATTATGTGCTCTAGAAATTTCAACTCTCTCTGATGTTAAGTTTTAGTGTCCTTTTTGGTATCCATTTTCTCCAAAACTTCCTCGTTGCTCACATATTTGGTCCATGATATTCTCAGTATCCATCTGTAGAACCACATCACTTTTGCCTCGAGTCTCTTCTTCACCTGTGAGGAAATTGTCCAGCATTCACTGCCATATTTGGAGGGCTGATATTATGTAACAATTCAGTATTCTTTTCTTTGTTTCTGGCTTAAGGCCATATTATGTTGAAATGCCAGTTCTCATACAATCACCAAAGTTAAGAAACATCAAGCCTGGTCAGTACCCAAATGGGTGACTGCTTGGAAATGCCAGGTATTGTAAGTTTGTATGTGTGTGTGTAGTGCAATGAATGACGGCTTAGAATTTGAAATCCGAGTGCAGAGTTCCAATTTCAGTTGGGTTCATTATATTGCTTTATGTGCAAAATATCCATAGGAAAGGTATAAATCCTCCTCATCATCATCTCCCCTCCCGCTATGGGTTAATTAGTAGGACTTATATCAGTAAAACATTATTATCACCAAAAAATTCCCATCCTGAGTATGATGATGAACACATCCACATCCTGGGTAAGACGATAAACTACGTCCAACAGCAAAGCCTCTGATGAGTAGGTTTTGAGGAGTGTGGAACCACCTCTTAATTGCTGATGTTCTCAGTTCCACCCTGACTCAGGGTGGTAGCACCTGTTAGGGTCCCAGCTATAGGTAAATGGTTAACCCCCAAACTGGGGTCAAAATATTATGAAAGTGTAAAAATAGGCTTTAATACCAGAAATACTTTGCAAAAAATTATTACCAGCAATACCTATTTGGGAAAAAAAATATTACCACCAATACATTTTTGAAAAAAAAAAAACATTACCAGAAATAGATTTTTGAAGAAAAAATATTACCAGCAATATAAATGTTGTCAGCATTAAATAACCCATTGAGGTGTTGATGTACCGTAAAACAAAACAAACTAAAAGATTTTTACAATGCCAAAATATTTTATAACTTTAAATAACTTGCAAAAGGTTGATAATCTATAAAAAAAAAAAATCAAGAAATAAAACAATCTTTGTTTCTAACAAATTTTTTCTGTTTCTAAATACTTTCCTTAGCCTTTTGAAAGGCATCATTTGCTATCACAATGCACTTTCAGATTTCAATGTTACAGTTTCCATCCTGTGTTAAAACACTTTGTAAATATTTAAATTGTTGTGCTGAAACATTGTGGTAATAACAACAAAGATGTGGACATTAGTCCCAATATAAATAAAAATCTCACTTTGTATTTGTTTCTACATTTCTGTAAACAAAGAAAATAGTGTGAGATTTCAAACAAACAGACCAAACACTATTACAATGTATTTATTATCTTCTGCTTCTGTTGTTGTTTTTTTTTTTGTTTGTTTGTTTTTTTCTTTCCTTGCTTTTTTTTTTTTTATCTTGAAATTCCTTTTCATTCAGTCAGGATGTGGCCCCACCTAAGAAGTAAAGCGGAAATTAAAGGGAGAAACAATGTAGCTTTTTGTTGTTAGTGTGAACATTTCTTTCTGACAGAAAAGCACCCTGAGCATCTCTTCAAACATACAGTTTTAGACTCGGCTACCTCAGAGGCTGTCCTTGACATGGACATGATTGAAGCACAATAAGAAAGAATTCTAGATAGATTTTATGTCACCATTGATGAGCTACAGAGGGTTCTGGCTACTTTGGAGAGAAAGAAAATAGGCCAGTCTTTCCAGACATTTTGGATAAATGAAATTTCAACATAGACATATAGCAATGCACAGATTAAAAACAATTTCATTAAAGACAAATTGAAGGAATTGTGGGATAGAAAAGTGATCAAATAATCAGATCAAGAAAAAAAATCTTGTGTTCTTGCATAATTTCATGCCATTTATAAAATTTAAATTTTCCTTTATTGAAAAGTATTAGATTTATTTTTTGCTAACATTATTCAAGCTTTGATTTGGGAATTTCTGTCAATATTATAAATTTTTGTATTTATATATGATTTTGTTGTATATAATTCATATATAAATAAGTGTGTATGTATGTCCATATATATATATATATATATATATATATATAAAAATGAATAAAGAAAATGAAAGGAAAAACTAATTCTAAGCTGACATGTTTTCGTTCTGTGAGGGACTTTATCAAGGCTAATATAAGGATTTATTTTGGTGCATGTGTTTTTTTTATATATATATATATATATATATATATATATATATATGAGCAAGAATGTCATTGGTTTATCAAGGCTTTTAAATTTGAGAACATTATGAATATTTATCAGGTGGCTGAAAGCTCAATTAAAACATGTGGAGAACACAAAGTGCCATAATTCAAAGTTTGGTAAAACAAAAGTAAGCGAGTGATACCAAACTTTGAATTATGGCACTTTGGTTCCTTGAAGTGAGCTAGTAAATTAGTTTTGAAAAAGTATCCAACCCTCAATCTTTATAAGTTTCTTCAAAATCCAGAAATTGGCCCAAAACTCTTGGCCTATAGTGTGTGTGTGTTTGTATGTATGTATGTATGTATGTATGTATGTATGTGTGTGTGTATATATATATATATATATATATATATATATATATATATTCTGAAGATTGTATTCAAGCATGAAACAGATTTTGGTTTTGGCCTTACTGATTTTTTTATTTATTAATCTGATATCTTTATTACTTAAACATAAGTTTGTAGCAGATGCTCGTATTTGAGTAGATACTGCCTTTATTTATTAAACAGTATATCTATTTATTTTTGTCTAGACATAAATAAATCTACTGTTTAATAAATAAATAGAATGTTTACTAAAATAGGAGTATCCATTAAAAAATAATGTTTAAGTAATGTGTATATATAATTTTTTCTAGTATTCAAATAATGTTTTGCAAATGTGGCTTTTGACTCACTTGTGTCAAAGTCAGGAGTTTGAGTAACAAAAGAAAATCAAATGTATTCTATACAACACATTTTTTAAAGACTCTTTTTTTTTTTTGTTTGAAAGCTAAATCTAATAGAGTAAAACAGAGTAAATCATGTCAAGCTTGAGCTGTGTCTCTAGATATCTCAAAGGCATTTGACAGGGTTTGGCACACTGGTCTTCTCTGCTAACTCCAGGGGTACAGTATCAGAGGATGAATGTTTAATTTAATACCATCAAATTGTGAAATGAAGGTCATTTTGAATGGACTCACTTCCAGATCATTTCATATGAATATGGGTGTCCTACAAGGCTCTATCCTGGGTCATATGCTGTTTCTAATCTTCATCAATGATCTCCCCAATATATCCCTGTCTCAATAGCAAATCCATCAGATCTGACAAAGTAAACCTGTGCGCTGCTCTTGAAAAAAAAAACTCCAAGCAATTGTTAACCGGGGCAAGAAATGGCTTGTAAATTTTAACACCTCCAAAACAAAACTGCTTTCAATTAACCACCATAGAGAACCTTTTCTGCCTATTATCAGCATGGCTGATGCTAAACTCCTGAAGCACAACACACTGTACTTGCTTGGATTTTTCCACTGACTTGAAGTGGAGAGACTACATCAAATCAATAGCTGCATCTATTGCAAGGAAAGTTGGGTCACTATTTTGCGCCAGAAAATTTTTTCTATCAAAATCTATCTTGCACATTCACAAATCTACCATTTGTCCATACATTGAATACTGCTACCATATCTGGTCTGGTGTTCCTGCTATATATCTTGAGATTATTGACAAAATCCATAGAAGTATCTGTAATGTAGTCAATCTGGAACAGGCATCTCAAATTCAATCACTTTCTCACCAATGTGGCATGGCTTCCCTCTGTCTTTTCTATAAATATTTTCATGGTAACTGCTCTGATAAGCTTTTTCCCCTGGTGCTATAACTACATCAATTTAATCATGTCACTAGATTGGCAACAAGGGTTTTGCTGTTTTAAGGTTCAAATAGCTAAATGCAACTACCACGTCTACCCCAACTATTTCTTTCCCGCACTTCTCAACTGTGGAAATCCCTATTGTTTTCCTACTTCCCTGATAATTACAATCTTCAAAAATTTAAATGCAACCCCAATGGCCATCGTCTTCCTTCTTGAATCCTGTTCATCTTTTGTATTTTCCTCAATCCTCCCTATACTTTATTTTCTCTTTCACTTTCATTCCCTGTAACCCCCTGCGTACTAGTGGCATTCCCGCTTTATTTGGGGTGAAATGATTAAAAAAAATTGAAGATGAAAAATCAAACTGATTTGCAGTGTGCATTTAAATTGAAACAGCTCTCATGATAATGAAAACTGGCAATTTTTTTATAATATTGATCACCCACCCACATGAGCCACTCAAGGTAGAGAGTTGTTGAATGCAGTTGTAAGACGGTAAAGAGAGGATTTGATTGATTAATTTGTTTTTATGGTTTTTCAACATTTTGCAGGTTATTTAAAGCCAGAAACTATTTTTAAATTGTAAGAATTTTTTTTTTTTTTTGAGATAGTAATTGTTTAGTAATGGAAGTTTTAGTAATTAATCCATACCTTGTAGATTCATAGCTTTCTCAAAGGTATTTGCACATGTGAATAAAACAAATTCCATGGAAACTGGAAAATGAGCTCACTGATTAACAATTTCGAGCCATTATACCACACACATATCCAAGCCTTCAGCACTTAGTATTTCCAAGCAGTCACCCATCTACATACTGACCATGCTCAACTTTGCTTAACTTTAGTGATCATATGGGAATTGGTGATTCAACATGTTGTTTAGCCTATTAATGCCATTTGTACAATCGAGTATTAATTATAAAAATTAATTAAAATTCAATATTAAATATAGGTTTCTAAGAAAATAAAATTAATTATAAGTTTATAAAAAAAAATCCATTAATAATTATAGGTTTATAAAAATCTGGTATTAATTATAGATTTCTAGCCATTAATGGCTAGAAATCGATAAATAATACCAGATTTTTATACCCACCATCCCAGAAATGGTACAGTCGGAATGGCAGCAAATGGAAAAAGGACACCTTATCAATCATTCTTTAACTTAGTTTTGACAATTAGACATCCTCCTCTTTAAGCCTGTTTAGAGGAAAGAAAACAGCACGTCGGCCTCAGGGGAGAGCGTCTTTACATGCATTCATTGCAATTGAGACTGTTACTCCCATGTGGATCTGATCAGCAGCTGTGGCATAACTCCTTGGGTGCAGATCCATGGAGTCTCTTGAGACTGACAGATGCCACATAGTGGGGAGGAATTCTTTTTCCTTTGTTTAGCATAAATCTTCATTTGGGTAACCCTGTATTTTACTTAATGCTGAAAAATATTTAACATTATCATATTTACAACCCTCACAATGAACAGCATTTTCGTTGGCAAGTAATTGCAGCAGCCCCTTGACCTTAAACAAACTCAAAGAAATCTGATCATTTGAGACACTTTATTGAATTGATTTTTTTTTTGTTCAATAACAATCGGAAGACTATCTCATTTGTTGTTGATGAAATTTGAAACTGAATTGGAACAAAAGAAAATCAAAAAACAATCAATAATTTATTGATTAGATTTCTGATTGAATTACCTGAGGATTATGAATCATCAGTTTATTTTGAATTTTTTTATGGTTGGCCTAATTTTTGAGATTTCTAGTGCCAACAACTTCTAGAGAATAAGCAAGTTATTGAGGCTTTATATAAACATCGATAAAACATTGTCATTGTGTACAAACAAAGAAACTGAACATGAAATACAGCTATTCAGATGTTTGACCCACTAGCAGAATTGATTTCACATGGATTGAATTCTACTTGTTAAGATAAAACTTACAGCTTATTTTACTGTCTGTTCATGAATAAAGAATCCAAAGGTGTTGATGAAGCAGGCTTGATTAGGCAGAATTGACAAAATTCTCAGTAACAATGAGAAGAGGAAGGCGAAGAACAGTGTAAAATAATACGTGACAAGACAATGTAATGCAAGTCAAGGCAAAGTAAAGCAACTATGAGACAGTAACAAAAAAGTTCACAAAATAGAAATAATGCTTACATTATAGATCAAGTCATTATAGATTTCTGACTTCAAAGAAAAATTTGAGCATAAGTCTAAGAATTGGTTTTATTGGTAAGGAAGAAATCCCAGCATGCATCTGTAGGTTTGTTCTATAAATTTGGAGTTGGGAGGTTGTGCAGCAGTAATTCGCTAAAATTGAAACCAACACATCTATGTCTCTTTCTTTATTTCTCTCTCTCTCTCTCTCTCTCTCTCTCTATATATATATATATATATATATATAATTATGTATTTGGTCAGAATCCCTCTTTTATACAACTTTTATTAAAAATGACAAACAAGTTACTATGGTTAAGTCTTTTTATTTAATTTTTCTTGTGTTCTTATACTTTTCTCTTTTCTGAATATAAATTATGTAGAAATTATCTGGATGTTTTGTATATCCGAGTGCTTTTGCCTATACTTTTAGCCATTATCAAGGATGATTCTTTTTATTTTTAACTGTTTTGATGATTACTTGCTGTCTGCGTAAATATACCCTATTCATATATATATATATATGTGTGTGTTTAGAAAGATATGACAAAGTGCAAAAGTTTTGTGAAGTGTTTCAAAAACTTTTCCAGTTTGTCATATTTTTCTAAATACTATTTGTTGATATATAGAATTATACAAAATTATATATTGTTATATCATGTGTGTGTGAAGCTAAAGTGTAAAAGCTTTTTACAGACATGTTTTGCCTCTTTATGTCAGTGGTCTTTAGGTTGAAATGAGAGACAAACCGTTCGTAAGTGTTGGAATTTTGATGAACAGGTAATAAAGATTTTTATCATATTCTCAACCCAGAATTTTTTTTTTTTGTATTGAGGCCATTAATGTTTGCTTGATTTTAAATTAACCCACTCTGAGTAGATCTGCTTTTTCTCTGTTAGTTTGTATAACACATTGTGCTATTGTTGCTTTTGCAATAATTGGTGATATTGTATATCACTCCGATCTGAGTTTGGTTGTAAATAACTCTAAAATCAGTGCACTTTCAATAAGTGCACTTTCTTCTAAAGTGAACTTTTTCTTTTCTGATCAAACCAGCATTTATTAGATCAAAATTGTGATCAGAAGTTCACTGTAATGCATACCACTTACACTGGTTCAACTCATCCTCATTTCATTTATATTGGATTAGTAAGGAAGAAGTTCTATACTGGAAGAGCTAATGGTTGCCAACACAGCAACATGCCCGAGTATTCAGAACAGCTTGCTCAGGCACTCAACTCTAGTAGTTTATGTAGAAATCAGAGATGCATTCCAATGGTCACTATTGGTCAGATAACAAATTTGCATACCCTAACAATTTCTTTATCAGCAAGCTTAAGACATTGCTAGCATTTTTATTTTCAGCAAAGAATACACACAAAATGTCCGACAAGACAAATGACTTTTATTATTACAATTTCCACTCAGACTGCTTCTTCCCAAGAACAGATATTTTAGATGCATGATCAGCATCCTTAGAGGATGACCTGAAGTGGTAGCACCTGTTAGGGTCCAAGCTATGGGCAAATAGTTAACCCCCAAACTGGGGTCAAAACATTATGAAAGTGTAAAAATAGGTTTTAATACCAGAAAAACTATTACCAGCAATACATTTTTTGACACAAAATATTACCAGTGAAGGAAAAAATATGACCAGAAATAAATTTTTGGAAAAAAATATTACCAACAATGAAAATTTTGTCAGCATTAAATGACGCATTGAGGTTGATATGCTGTAAAACAAGCCAAACCAAACCAAATCAATCCTTAGAGGATGCTTCCCTGATCACTACAATCTTAACCTCTTCAAGTCTGGTGTCAATTGTTATCTATCATACATATCCTCATAATCTGAACTTCTTACACCATCCCCTTACATCCATGAAACAACCACATTCAGTAACCCTCTACCTTGAGTGGCTCTCGTGCTATAAGGTGAACAGTCAGTTAAGTGTCATACATACTTGGGTAATCATATCTCTCCCAATTTATGACTGAAAATTTTCCCACGGTAAGGTGCCATTTCTTTTTGCAGTAGACTAGTTGCCAACCAAGGCTATAGGACCCAGTCTGTCCCACATTTCAGCCCATAGCTGGGGGCAGAAAAGATGGATTCATACCTTTCCCAAAGGTATTTGTACTTAAGTGAATATAACAAACCCAACTGGAATTTGAACTTGGCTCTCCAATTTTACACCAACATTAACCATTACATAAATTGGCCGCAAAGTAGAGCTATGGTTAATGAAAATTCTAATTTTTACCCTTGACACAAGGTGGGCCATCAACTCTTGACCGACATCAGGAATTCCTGTTCAGGTTTATTTTTATATCACTCTTTGTAAATACTTTATTTTTTTCTGTTACATTAACATTTGTATATCATCCACTTGAGAATCTTTGTTTTGGGTGGATAGCGAGTATTTCATATGTTTGAAGAAGCTGAACAGTAATTCCATGGATGTATGCTACAAACAAGGGCCGAGTAAGTAGGAGTTGGCCTGGTGCTGTTTACCTACTTCCAATTACAACCACAACCACTGCCAGAGGTCAGGGTTCAAGTTCAAGTAAAAGCCTGGAATTTGAAATGCTGCTTTTCAAGGTAGGCATTGAAAAGTTAGCTAAACTTGAAAGACTGGTTTAACCGATTCTTCCCCACCCCTTTTTTCTATATTCGTTAAGTTGTGTTCCATAGATTTGCAATCTCAGCCAAATACTTTTTATCATGTTTAAATTATCCCATATGCATACACATACTCACACATACCCATATATTTTACATGTGTATGCATGTGTGTGCACATATGGACACACATACAGGGTGCGATGGATAAATTTTCATCTAAATTACACAAAATAAAATCAACACTGACATCTCATTTTAACAGATATATTTACAAAAATTCCACAAAATTTCTTGAAATACTAAAGAGTAAATTTATTGAATAAAATCACCATTGGCTTCAACCATGACTTCAAGATGACTTTGAAATCTCCTGCTCCTTCTGGATTATCTCCTTGTTTAAGTTGGTGAATGTTGCCGTAATTGTTGCCTTTAGTTCATCTTTGGTGTTACAAGGAGTTTTGTTGGTCTCTCGCTCAACTGTGCCACAAACATAATAATCAAGGGAATTGCAGTCTGGGGAGTTAGGTGATCAGATGTAAGGGGTGATGTGGTTGCAGAAATTCTCTGACAGCCATGACTGGATTCTCCTGCTTGTGTGGCATGGTGCAGAGTCTTGTTGCCAGATATAGGGTCTTCCATCAGCCACCCTCTTGACCCAGGGTAGCACACCTCCTCAAGGCACTTGATGTAGGCCTCTGTATTGAGTCTGAGGCCCTCACCAACAAATTTGTGAGTTCTTTTCTTTTCAGAACGATCAGAGTGAGTTTTCCAAGCTGCCGTACCTTTGTAATCACCATTAGACTCAACCAACTCTTTCTAAATTCTCTGCAATATCCTCAGATTGACACGAAACATTTTGAAATGTTCATATTGGACCTGGCACAAATGCCAAGCAGTACAGCACACCATTCACAAA
>CAHIKZ030005404.1:2072500-2087500 GCA_903632075.3 Acanthosepion pharaonis | reverse complement strand
CTATTTAGGATGTATGTTTTTAAATAAACACTTATTTGTATGCCTACATATGGCCATCACCTCATTTCTCTTATTCAACAGCTGGACACCCATTCGATGTAGAAATAGTAATATTTCACATTTGTTACTTATTCTACAGAGTGAAAAATTACTAATTCAACAGTGAGTTGGTGACCAGCTGTTGAATAACAGAATTGAGCTGATGGTCATATGTAGGCATAGGAATATACTTGAATTAAAAATATACATCTGGAGTAGTAGATAATTGCCATCCTGGGATTATATAAGTTGGATTATAGTGATTGTTTTCATATTTCATGTGCTTGATGATTTTGTTATTGCATGAATAACAGTTTGTAAGAAGAAGCTGCAAGAATGGAACTTACACCTCCCCAATGAAAAATGAAGTAATGGTTTGCTACAATGTGCATGGCCTGACCAAGAAGGTCAGAACAGGCAGACCTTAGGAAGATAATAAAGTATACTGACTTAAACTTGCACTAGTGGATAACTCAAAACACTTTCCATGGAAATAGCAATAGAGTAAGAAAAGGCTTTCAGAATTTCATCTGAGGGACGGGTGTTGTTGGATGGAAAATAATTCATCACCAACAACAAAAGAGACGTTCAGATCCAAAAAACATAAATCCTAGGTTGTAATTCCAAGGGTCATGTATTAGTCTTGCAAGTTCAATATCAGAAAATGCTGGGAGTGTCAATCAAAAGGCTAGAAAATACTTATAACAGACAACTACTTTCTTCTCCATGAAATGCCAAGCAAATCCTGCAGTCCAAACCAGCATACTTTAATAGGATAAAACATGTTGTGATTGGTCAAGGCTGGTAAGGAAGTGCAAACAATTACCATATTTTGAGGCATGCTAATGTCGACCTGTTCTTGATTCTGATTTTATTTTTTGACTGATAGCTTAAATAATACAAATTCTTTTGTGATGTAAGACTTGAGCTTTCTCCTCCATCGCCACAATATTTGATAAAGAAAGCAATTCACAGCAATTATCTTTTGAAATATTGTATTTAATGATCAGATTTTATAAATAGTGAAAAATGCAAAAATTATTTGATATATCATCAAACAGCAATAAATATGTTCAGATTTTAAAATGTCATAAATCCGAGGGTCATGAATCAGTCTCACAAATTCGATGTCAGAAAAAGCTGGGGGCATAAATCAAAAGTGTCAAAAATCCACATCACAACTACATTTTCACCCATGAAGAGCCAGGACACATCTTTGGTCCACAGTAGCCTTTTTTTATTTGGATAAGAAAGGTTGTGATTGGTCAAGGCTGATAGGGAAATGCAAAGAATTACCATATTTCAAGACCTACTAAAATCAACCTAATCTTGAGTCTGATTTACTTTTTTGACAGCACAACAAATATTTTAATATATTTTCTGTTTATACGGGGTTTTTTTTTATAGATACAAATATTTAAGTAAATGTTCTGTTTATAATAAACAGTATTAACATTTACCAGCCTGAATATCCAAGAAATTTCATAGAAAATATGTGTCCTCTGACAGGAATCAAACTTGTATCCTACACAGAACCGTTATTTGTTCGAACATGCTATACCATTTAGTTACAAAGGAAGCGTCTGGTTGGCAAGGTCGAATTACTGTTTTTAAACTACAAATTTCCAATGATTTCTCTTAAATGCTCATATCTGCTCAAAAAAACAGTAATTCAAACTTGCTAACCAGATGCTTCTTCTGTAGCTAAATGGTATAGCATGTCAGGTTATATGATAGTTCCATGTAGGATACAGGTTTGATTCCTGTCAGAGGGCATACATTTTCTATGAAATTTCTCGGACATTCAGGCTGGTAAATGTTGCTTATACTGTTTATTATAAATAGAGCATTTACTTAAATATTTGTATCTATATAAATAACATATAAACAGAAAATATATTAAAATAAAATATTTTATTAAAAAAGTAATTAAAATCAACATTAAAAAAACAGAAACAGAAAAGTGTACTAAACTGTTAATGTAATATCATTCCTATAAGGCACTGAATGCTGGACAATCTTATCACAGATGAAAAGGAGAATTAACACAGAAATGTTGTTCTACAGAAGGATGCTGAGAATAACATTGACTGAATATATGAGCAACAACAAAGTTTTAGAGAAAATAGAAACAAAATGATACTTATACTTAACATCAGAAAGAGATTGTTGAAATTTCTAGGGTATATAAGAAAAGAGGGCTTGGAAAGTTTAATACTCACAAGACATATTGAAGGCAAAAGAGATAGAGGAAAACAATGCATAACCTACCTAGTGATCTTGAGTAAATGGATGGTGGAGCAAGGTTTAGGATAAATGACAAAAAGAGATTTATTAAGAGCTAGAAAGAACAGGAAATTGTGGAGAGCCATGATCATCAACATCCTGAAGAGATATGGCACATAGAAGAAGAATTAAAAATAACTGAAACAAAATGTTCTGGTTTTATTTTCTGATTCAGGGCATACATGGCTTTAAGTCTAATTTTCAATTGATTTGATTTCCCTGGGGACTTTAGCGATGAAAATATTAAATGTTCAAATTATATTTTAAGATTTCAAAGTGTTTCTGTAGATTTTTCTCACAAAATTCTCTTTTATAAATAAATTCAATCATAAATGAATAAGTTACATACCTATAAGTCTACCATTCACACATTCTTGGAATATTGCTGCCGCAAATGGTCTGGTGCCTCTGCTATTTACTGTGAGCTCCTTGATAAAATGCAAAGAAGAATCAGCAATATTATTGGTCCTGATCTGGCAGCTCAACTCCAGTCACTTTCCCACTGCCATAAGGTTGCCTCTTTGTGTCTTTTCTACACATACTTTCATGGTAATTGTTTGGATGAGCTCTTCATTATAGTATATAGACTTTTTTTAATTTAAACCAACTACTAGACTGGCATGAAGATCTCATCAATTTGCAGTTGAGCTGGCTGGCTGGATATAGCCATAAGTTCTATGCTAAAAGTTTCTTTTCTCGCACTTCTTGCTTGTGGAACTCTCTTCTAGCTCCATGCTTTCCAGCCAATTTTGATCTGCAAAAATTTAAATGCAATGTCAATCGCTATCTACTGTCATCCTGATGACTCTCTTCTCTTTCTTCTCATCATTAATGTACTTGTTCCTAATTCTTCCACACCCTGCAACCCCTTGTGTTTCAATGGCTCTACTACTTTGCATGGGGTGATACCAATGAAAAAAAGTATCCAAAATATACAGATGTATTGGGGGGGGGGCATAATTCTTCTGTATTTTTATTGAAGGCGGTCTTCACTAGGTGCCTCAAATTATTAGTCTTGCACCAAACCAAGCTAAGCAGAGTAAATACCAATTCTTTTACTATAAATGTATTGAAGCAGTGCTTAATTTTTTTTTCTTCATAATAATGTTCACCCTGTACAAGGACCAACAGTCACTCAAGGTAGAGGGTTACAGAGTAAAAGGTAAGAAGCACAGTTTATAAGGGATATATGAGGAAGATAACTGTTAACTGTAGACAACAAATATTTTAATATATTTTCTGTTTATACGGGTTTTTTTTTAGTGTTAAGCCTTTTTATATATATATATATATATAAGCCATTTTATTATATATATCTCCAAATGTAATGAAAACGAAAATTGTTCACCACCTGATGAAATGCTTATTTGTACAATAATAAGATTGTAATGATGAGGAAAGCATCCTCTTGGGAGTCAGTTCCATAAAATAGTGGCTTGTGGTAGGAAGCTATTCAAATGTAACTTACATCTCACCAATGGAATATAAAGTAATTTGTTACAATGTGTGTGACGTTGTGGGTCTTAGCCGTGAAGGTTAGAACAAGTGGAACTATAGAATATAGTCAAATGTACTGACTTGAACCCTTGTTGGGTGTGGGTGGTGTAATGTATAGTAGTTGAGAACAAGAAATTGGTGATTCATGCTACATTCACTATTGCATGGATAATCTTTGTAAAAATATGAATCCATTTTATCTCCCTACACTGAAGACCGAACTCCCCAGCAATGCTTGGCAACCAGTCTAGGAGAAAGACTGAATTCAAAACTGTATGTAGCTATGGTGTAGTACCCACATAATAAAATTTTAAATTTCAAGCCAACCACCTCCAGAAAAAATAAATAAAATAAAATAAACAAAAAATCTAAATAAATAAACAAATTAAGTATATAACAAAGAAATTAACAAACTATGATTGCACACAAAAACACAAGTAAATGTAATAATAATAATAATCAACATATAATTAAGTAATTAATAATAAATAGAGTAAAAAGTTAGCAAACAACATTATAAAATAGCTAGAAACACAATGTAATAATAATATTAATAATAATAATAATAATCAATACCATATTATGAAGTAATTAATAATAAATAAAGAATAAAATGTTAACAAACAACATTATAAAATAGGCATAAATTACCACATATGGATTGACAATTATTTCTGTTCAATAGACTCTACAATAATTTGAAATATAACTGTTTCTGTCTACCCAATAACCATCAGGATAATACAACAGAGTTTACTACCCATAATGTACCATTGGCCAGCATATATAAATAGTTGAGCTAAACCACAACACACATGGCCTGAAGATTGCATTCAAGCATGAAACAGACAGCTGCTGCTTGGTGTTGTACTCTATCTCTTTTAAATATAGCATAACTTAAACTATATTTTTACCATAAATTCTACTAATGCTCTATTTCTATCTTCGATATTGAGCACTCTACCACAAAGCCTGCTTGTCTTAAATGCCTCCTTATCAGCAAACCACTGAAAAACCAACAATTTTGATAACCCAAAACAGTCTTTCAAATTAACACTAGATAATATTAGTGGTAAATATACACATACATATGCAAAATATATAAATATATATGCATACACATATATATATATATATATATTTTTTTGAATAAAAAAAATCCAAGAGGATAGAATCCAGGTAAAACTCAATGTCCAGGACAGAGTAAGGATATAATAAAAAGGCTTAAACACTAATATTAGTGTTAAGCCTTTTTATATATATATATATATATATATAAGCCATTTTATTATATATATCTCCAAATGTAATGAAAACGAAAATTGTTCACCACCTGATGAAATGCTTATATTAGGCATCAAAAAAAAAATGCATCTTTGTAGTGATTACTTGTTTGTTCATATGTAATAACTTATATATACATGTATGTATGTATGTATTTCAGCAGCAAATTCTTTTAGGCATGTCTGACTGAATAAATTACAAACATTATGTCTGCTTATGTTTATCATAATCCTTTCATATTCAGGAATATTTTTCTGTATATTACAATTGAATAAGGCAGGAAATTATATGGAAAAATATTTGTGAATATAAAAGGATTATGATAAAAATAAGCAAACATAATGTGTGTGGGGGTGCACAGGTCAGTGTATTTAGAACATACAGTAGGGTGCAAAAGTAGGTATGAATAACATAATGTGCACACAAAATGTATTGTATTTATTATACAAACATATCAATAATGACATATTAATCCCTCAAATATTCAAACTGTATGCCTTTAGTGTTACAGTCTTACTGTATACCTATTTTTGCAGCCCCCCCTCTGTATACATACTTTTTTTCCAAAGCATTTCATGTCACTTGCAAAATGTAAGAGTTGAAATTTTTATGACCTTTCCTGCTCTTTAAGTGAAGCCCAAAAAAAAAGAACCAAAATTATTAAAAAGAAAAATGACAAACCAGCTGAACAACTTGAACCTGATGATGACAACTTGACTTATAAGATATATTAGTTTTTAATTATGTTTTCCACCAAAATGATGGCCCATTATCAACACAAATAAGGATGAACAAAAACCTATCCATCATAATCTTTCCTGAGGGTTAATTATTTCCTCAATTAAACA
This sequence comes from Acanthosepion pharaonis, assembly GCA_903632075.3. NCBI lineage: Eukaryota > Metazoa > Mollusca > Cephalopoda > Sepiida > Sepiidae > Acanthosepion > Acanthosepion pharaonis. The sequence continues at coordinate 2,081,546 of CAHIKZ030005404.1, read as the reverse complement.
CCTCTGCTCAACAAGTTCTTATTATGTATTCAAGACTTTTATTGCTTCCTACTTTGATATTTTATGCTTTGACGTTTTATTCTTCAATATGGATGTCAAGTAATTGATAATTTATTAACTGTTTTTTTAAATTAATTAGTTAATACCACATCTCTCATATCTGTTATAATTTAATCTACTAATATATATATATATATATATATATATATATATATATATATATATATATATATTGTGTATTTAGGCAGCAATCCTTCATTTATACGTTTCATTAAAAACAAGACTGCAATTAAGCTTTTTATTTAATTTTTCTTGTATTTGAACAAGTGTAGAAAGTGTCCAAATGTTCTGTAATTCCGAGCACTTTCAACTATACTTTTAGTCATTATCAAGGATTATTTTATTATTTTATTTTTGCTTTTTAGCTGGGTGTATGGATTGTGTTTATGTTTCCAGAGTTATAGGGATGTTTTATTTTGGCCGTGTTCATAGTTAATGCTAATGAGAGTTGGATTTTTCTTTTTTATTATTAAGGCTTCCGTTAACGATATTATGACGATATTATGTTTGTATTTTCTACAAGTATGTTTCAGATGGAGTCTGGTAAGTTTGTGTGTGTGTGTAACTGCAATCAGATAGGTGTAATGTGAGGCATTTGGGTAGGTGTGTAGTAGTGCAACCGATGTAATTATTTATGAATTTGGTTTGATCAGGAACGCAGTTCCTTAAGGGGCATTTGAACTCATAACCTTGTCTGTCATCTTTAATGAAATACATATATATTGCAAGAAATAGATACAATTTATTTCCTAGAGGCATTATGAAAAATAAAAAATAAGAGATGATAACACTTACAGAACAGACCAACCGGTTTTGTTCCAAAGCTAATCAGGGTCAACTGGGAACAATTTAACAATTATTGCAAAATATATTTACTCACACAAACACCCTACATACAATTAAAACATTAAAGAATGAAATGATTAATGGTATTGGGGGAAAAATGTGTGTGTGTGTGTGTGTGTATATATATATATATATATATATATATATATATATAAACTCCCTATTTAAAATTGTTAATAACTTTATTAATTACTGGTCAGTTTTCATGAAAAATGTTTTATTCTGAACAGTATAATGGTAGAAACATGGTACAGTGTTAAAATTCTACCATTTGCACATTTTCTTCCAATCTAGATGTTGAAGGATGAGTGCTTCTGAGAGTATCTGGCACAGATCAAAAATGAAATGAACTTTTCTGATAGTTTTCACGCCTGTGAATACACATGGTCCATGAATACTGTGTCACTATTTCTGCACCACTTGTACCATGGACACCATACTTCATAACAACATGCCAACATGCTCATGTAGTATCAGGCATTGTACCATTCTGGGAAACACTTGTCTCTCTGGAATGAAAACAGAAATTAACAATAAAATTATACTACTTAAGGCATGTATTTTATTTCATACAAATGTGATGATATTAATAAAAGTTATAAGTAATTTTCAATAGGAAATCTCTTTCCACCCATCCTATAAAATTATGTAAAATTACCTCCCCACCTCTTTCCCTTTAACTTTTTGTGAAGGTTGAACATCATACTTCTATATATTTTACAAAATAATGTAACCATTTGTATCTGACCTGAATGAAATTGTCTCGGATTTATATGCAGACAACTTTATGTCATGACCTATATAAAAAATTCTTTCAGTTAGTTTGAATTTAGTGCTGATCACATTTGATTGGTTAATCACTGTAAAACCCACATACCTCCTTTTAATTGTGTTTTATTTTTAAAAAAAGGGGAAGTATTCTGCTTTTGAAATTAAATTAATCATTCACTTGCCAGTAATTTACCATTACCTGAGGAGACACATTTGTAGTGTTGAAACATGATTGCTATTGTGTAGCAATTTTTAACACGTTTTTATTTTAATCTTCTATAATATATATATATATATCTCCCTTGATTAGTGCAGCTAATGTGTACATTAAGAGATATGGACTAATCAAAAACACATTAAATATAATAACTTATAGGAAATAATGTAACTTGTACCTCAAATTTTAGTCTCATTCACAATTAATTTCTAATTTGCATACTTTTTAATTAAAATATACGTACATATAAAAAGGTATGATAGAAATGCTATGAATTAATGTTTATTAATCTGATTTTTCATGAAAAACTTACTTAGAGTTGTTTGCCGCAAGGTATTCTTCTGTTCTTCTTATAATTGGCAGTACTGAGAAATTGCCCATTGAATTTTTCAGCAAATTTGTCAGCTTCTGTCTTCATTGAGGTCTGTGTCTAAACATTTTCCTTTAAATTCTTCAATGACCCTGAAAAATTCTTCTAATTCCTTTTAGATCATCTTCTTATGCTGGCAGGTAGGTAAATATTAAAATCTAAAACAAAAAAAAAATTCAATTTAATTTTTTAAAAGAACTTTATTGTGTATATATTCTATTTTTGGAAAATTTCCAAACATATCAGAATCATTAGAATATTTTAACCTGAAAATTTTGTTCATAATATTTCTATAGTAAATGCATACATCTTTTATATTTCAATATTTTTTGATAAATGTAAATGTCTGTATCTAATTAAATCAACCAATTTTTTTTTAACAAAAAATCAGAAATTTCCTTTTAAGACCTTCAAAATAAACATGATAGATAATCAAAATATTCAAAAAAATTTAACACACAAATATTCAAACTTGTATTATTATATTCAGTTTATATTATAAAATCTATCTATTTTTATAATTGTCCATATTTTAATGCTACTGTAATTACTTAGATAATGTAATACTTGGTAAACAAAATAGTTACCTATTTTTCATTTTTAAATTTAAGAAAATTTTTAATTAATCGGTAACTATCAAAAAATCAATTTTCAATTATTATAGTTTAACTGAAGAATGTTTTACGGCCCTAATTGAAATATTTTGCATGCACTAATCAAATTTTGGTATAAAAATTTTAACAAACTAGTTGAAAATGCATTAATTGATGGATTTTTATATATAAAAATGGCTATAGAAATGGCCTAAGTCACTTGGGACAATGAGAATTATAGACAATTTTTATATTGCTTGACTTCTACAACACGGAAAAATGTCTGTATTCAATGAAAGATGTTTGAAAAGAAAGGTTGCTACCAATACATACATATATATATATATATATATATATATATATATATATATATATATATATATATATATATATTTATTATTTATAAAAAATTATAACATAAGTATGTTATAAAATCATTACAAAAATAGCCATTTTGTTTCAACACACTCTGTGTCTTATCAAGTGATGATGTTGAAAATAAAATACACACACACATATATACAGACATATGCATATATATATATATATATATACACACACACACACATATATATATATATATATATATATATATATATATATATATATATACAATTCTTTGTTAATCAAATAATGATTTCCTGCAAGCATCAGTTTTAGAGATTGTTTGATTTTAAAAGATTGTTTCATTTTTTTTTTATTGCAATTGTTGTGTTCTGTTTTTAAATTTTGCAGGTTTAGAAGCCAGTCTTTTGATAGTGGGCCAGCTTCTGCTTCTCCTGAGACAGCCGATGAAGAACCTGTATTTGACGAGGAGAAAAAAGAGAATGCTGACTGCAAAAGGAAGAAAAGCTTTCAACAGAATTCCTCCATTCCAGGTAGGTTTCATTCCACTCTCCATTATCACAGACAGACATGCTTTATATGCATCTATAGCTGGGAGGCACAAAACACCAACCATAGAAATTATGTACAGTGGTTTCATTTTTTGCAGTTTCACTTAAAAACAGTCAGACCTGGAGGAAAAAAGAAACTATTTTGCTTCATAATGGTCCTAAAGTGCAAAATAGTGATGGCAGCAGTTAGGATCTATATTATAAAATGCTTTGTCTAAGTGAAAAGGTGGAAGTTCTCAAAGAAAGAAAGACAGAATTAATATCATATGCTGATATCATTGTAGATTTTCTATTTTTGACATAACTTTTATTACAGTATATTCTTATAGTTGTTCTATTTTATTATTTAAATAATCTGTGAGGTTGTTGTAGCATACCTACGGATGATAATTGGTATATCCCCATTCACATAAATACAGTAGTAAATACTGTATGTTGGTCTGCAGTTTGGAGATTTATTGTGGAATTCACTTGACTCACTCCTAGCAGTTGACTACTTCTTCTACACACCGCTGGTGAATCTTATATGTGTTGTTCTTGTCCTAAGTATTATCATTCATTACCAACCTTCGTGTGATTATTCTATTCAGTAACCTTCCCTAGGTTACAACAGAGGTTTACAAGATTTTATTAGGACTTTTAAAAACTGACATTTTATCAAAATATACAAAAATATATAAAACAAATAAAGATGAACTTAGCATCTGTATTTAAGAAAGCACAATGATAAAGAAAAAAATTGTTACTCACCATATATATATATATATATATATATTCATGTGGATAAATCAGATAACTAGATACTAGCAACCATATATGTGTGTTAGTGTGCATACACAGATAAGTGAAAAAATATTTACTCAATTTAATTTAAAGTGTAAACAAAACAGTGCTCAATGTGGTTAGACAGAGTTAAGAAGTATATATTAATAAATATACATATAATTGGAATCTCATTGCCAAAACTACACCCTTTTCTGGACATGGTGACAGATGCCACCTGTGTTTCTGGAAAAAAGATTCATCCTCAAAAATATAATGACCTAGATCTAGTTAATAAACGAAATGAACTAATGTTAGCTTTATATATTATCCAACTATCACATGCACTTCCCATATTTTAGGCTACATATTAATTTGCCCCTACCACTTAACCATTTTAACATCTATTATTACTTAATGAGTAATAATATTAAATATTATATTTAGTTTATTTTAAATTTGATCTTTGAATCTGTTTAATTTAGTGTTCCTCCTATGAGACCCAGTATATTTTTTTAAATCAAAATTAATAATTTGTGCCTAATGAGTTGGCAGAACAACAAAACTTCCAGTTGCACTTCAAACATAGGTATATGTATATTTATTTATATATATATATATATATATATATATATGAGAGAGAGAGAGAGAGAGATTTTCTACATACAACATGTGAAAGCACATGCAATACTCTGCCCTCATCAACCAGGAGTTTCAGTGACTACCAGCATCTTTTACCACCAGACAGGGTATTGTTTTTTGTGTATATTTTTTTGTGCAATTTTTTATTCTTTAACTGCAAGTCAGGTTTTCAATGTTGTGTTAAAAGTGTTTGCTTTTGATTGTTAACCAATACACAATGCACTCATAGCAACCATTATCAGTGAAGCAGAATGGAAGGTAAACAGATGTGTGTCACGTCAGAAGTAGCATTGCATTGCGGGCATGGTTTTAATTAACTTTGTTTACTTTGGGTCTTGACCAGATCCAACTTGATGCCTGCTGAGCTGTGGTCTGGAAATGACATGAAGCTCACTTCAGGCTCCAGCCAGTGATGCCCAACTTCAAAAGGAAAGAAATGATTGACCGTCCAAGTTATATATATAAAAACAAAAGGAAAACTTATCTTAGCCAACACATTTCATCCACTGATGGACTTTATCTGTTTTCCTCTGTCCCTCTTGCCTTCAATATGTCTTGTGAGTATCAAATGTTCCAAGCCTATTTTCTTCATTTTCAAGCCCTCTTTCCTAGAAAGTTCAACTATCTCTTTCTGCTTCTAAGTGTTCTTTTCATTTCCATTCTTCCTAAAAACTTCCTTGTTACTCACATGTTTAGTCCCTGCTACTCTCAGTATTTTTCTGCAGAACTAACTTTCTGTTGCCTCAAGTCTCTCTGTCATCTGTGAGGAGTTTTCGGGCATTCACTGCAATATAGGAGGAATGAAAACAATTCAGTATTCTTTTCTTTGTTTCTAATAAAATTTTCCTGTTTCTTAATATTTTGCTTAGCTTTTGTAAGATATCTTTTGCTATTCAAGTGCACCTTCAAATTTGGGTTTTGGTTGATGTTTTATGACTGGAGTCTTCAGTTCTTTTCATAAATTTTCAACTGGGTAAAGATTTAGTGATTGACCAATCAATCAAGAATATTGGTTTGATTATTCTTAAACAATTATTTAATCTCACGAGCCATATGTTGGCAATCATTCTTATATTGAAATGTCCAGGCATGTCCCATGAGTTTTCAAATATAAAATGTTAGGTCAGACAATTTTAATTTGTGCCTGATGATTGCTATAAGCCTGAAAGTAGCATAAAGCAGATACCACACTTTGATCCCAGAGAAAAAATAACCAAGTTAATCTCAATTCATAAATCAATTCCTTATGAGTAACTCTTGGCTGTTGTTTGACCTTTTGAACAATTCTTTGGTAGGAATATTTACAACCATGTTTTCTTCTTTTCTATTTATTAACTAAGCACAGAACCAGACATTTTGGAGCATCAAACTACTTTGAATGCTTTTGATAGTTTTTATCCTTTCTTATATTCTTGTGAAATATTATTTCTGAGTGGGTGTTTTTTTTCCTCTTGGTGGACACATTTGCTTTGCTGAGATCAGACTTAAAATAATGTGTTTACAAGAGAAATTATTTAAAAATTAAACAATGGTTTTTAATCTAAGAAATAATAGAAATTTAATACGTAAATTAATTTGAATCAGTGAATTAAAGAAATAAAATGTAAATAATCTTCTTTCTTTTTTTTTTCTTTTAATCATTTCACCCCAAGCTAAGTGATAAAGCCTCTAAGGTGCTGTTGACCTAATCTGATATAACTTCACCAGACAAATAGATTTCCATAATCCCAGTGTAAAAAACCATAGGTTTAGATAGAACTCAATGGGCAGAACTCATTTCAACTGCAGATGGAACAGGTTAACTTATTAAAGCACAAGGTTATCAGTTCAATAGTTATGCTGGCTAGTAAATATACATTTAAGCTATTTAATAACAGATGCAAGGAGTAACTAGATTATTTACATTATTCGGACTATTGTCCTCATCTTTGTTGCCATATTTATTACAACATTTCGGCCGTTGTATGCTCCGACCTTCTTCAGGTGGTTGGAATGTTGAACTTAACCCTTTATTTTGCTCACTGGGGTAGACTGTTCTAGTTCCACGTGCCATGTCTAATGGATGTCAGTTATCAGTTATCTCCTGTTAATTTCCCTCTGAAAGTTCTGAAATGTTCCTTTATTAATTGTTATAAATATATATATATATATATATATATATATATATATATATATATATATATATATATATATATATTTGTATTTAGGCAGCAATCCTTCTTTCATGCACATTTCATTGAATACAACAGACAATTTCTCATGTGATCTAATAAGGTAACATGAAAAATTGTATAAAAAACTAAATCAAAGTACCTTGTCTGTCATATGCAATAAAATGTGCATATATATATATATATATATATATATATATATATATATATATATATATTTATAACAATTAATAAAAAACAACATTTTTACCAGCTTGTTTAAACCAATACTCAATTCATTGCATAAACCAGAGGCATGTCCCTCAAAATAGATTCTATCATATTTTCTTCACCATAAGTAACATAAAACCAGTTACGCCCTTTGATTTTTTTCATTTGTTTAAGACACAAACATCAGCATGTGGGAATATAAACATTTACATACTTTTTGATGAGTTAAAAGTGAAATCGGTTAAAGTTAAACATTTTTTTCTGAATACCCACATGTAAGTAAAACTATTTTAATTATAATATTTCTCTGTAAAAATACATGTATTATAAATATTGCATAGAAACACAAGATATTTTTCTAAATCTTATTTTGTCCCTCTTTCTTATATATATATATATATATATATATATATAATCATTTCATCCCAAGCAAGGCAATAAAGCCACTAGGACACAAGAGGTTACTGAGCATTAGAGAATATGAGAAAAACTACTATTGAGGAAAGAGGAAAATAAAAGAATAAGAATTAAGAAGATAAAAGATAACAACTGACTTGCATTTAAATTTTTGAAGATCAAAATTGACTCGAAAGCAAGGAGCCAGAAGAGTTCCACAAGTGAGAAGTGCAACAGAAGAAACTGTTAGCATAGAACTTACAGTTACATCTACCCAGTTCAACTGAAAAATGAGACCATGCCACCAATCTAGTATTGCACTTAAATTCAGAAAGTTTAAGTACCATAGAGGAAAATTCATCAGAACAATTACCATGAAAATATTTATAGAAAAGACACAGGTTAGCTATGTTACAGCATTATGGATATATATATATATATATATTAATAAGTTTTAGAGCCTCACAAAGAGATGATGCAGCTAAAGTGTGTATCGAACCCAGCATGTACACTTATTTTCAGTATGTCTTAGCAACCAAATATTGTTCTCTTAAAGACAGGTTCATAGATGAAGTTTAATTCTACTCTTGAATAACTTCTCCCATGCTTTTTGATAAACTCATTTTGTGTTCTTAATTTTTTTTTTCCAGTGCCTTTCACTGTCTATGGTTTTGATTTAATTCCAAGGAGACAATGCTCCAATTTCCCTACCAGCCAGTTTTCAGCTTTTCTTCCATGTGACAATGGCATCAGTTGTTTGCTTGAATCTTAAATCTTTTGTTTCTTATCGTCACCAATAAGTTATTACCACAAACCAGTTGAGAATGTTGAAAATTACATTTTGTCTATCTCGTGTTTCCCTTTGGACAAGCTTGTGCGTAACTATATGGGATATATGTCTGATGCATTCCACTTAATAATACATGACCACATTCTTGACAGGAAAGGGAACAGTAGCCATTTTGTTCAACTAACTCAATTCTTACAGTCAGATTTGTATGGTGTAGAGTTAATGATATCTTTGCTTCAGACTTTTCAGTTGATGGACACTGTAAAATTTGAGTTTTAATGCTTTGAACAAAATATTCTTTTTCCTTTTGGTTCTTTGTTGC